>PVHX01006328.1:0-55459 GCA_004024805.1 Geosciurus inauris | reverse complement strand
CCTGGATGGTGAGCATCACCAGAGCACGTGATTTCCATTTAGAAAACTCGCTAAATCCGCTCATTGTATTATGTCATTTCTCTGTTTTTCTTACAGAATGTAAGGCAAACTGTAAAATCATGGCATTTGGGGTGGGTTTTTTTTGTTTTTTTGTTTTTTTTTTTTGCCTGAGAGAGGGATATGTTCAGTGAGGAGAAAAGAAAAAGGGTTTTGTTCACTGATGATGGGTGGTTTTCATGGGGTGTGGACGTCATGAGAGGGAGGTGCTGCCCCTTGGTCAGGCCACACCGTCTGCTTCTGAGTGCTCGTTCTGATGAAGCCCCCACTCCTCAGCTTAACCCCAAGCAGAGCGAGCGGTGCCGGGGGTTGGTGATTGCCCACATCTTAATTTACCTTCACCCCTGGTCCCTCACCATTCTCCTTTGGACGGTGTCCTTCATGCAGCCTGTGTGAATGGTGGACATGAAGTGCCGTCCACGGGTAATGGACGTGGCCTCCAGCCTGCAGTGGGAAGCTTATTCCTGCTTCTGATCCCTCTCTGTCCGGTGGAGCCAGTGGGAGACCTCTCTGCTGGTGGGACTGTCACTGCCCTCTCAACCCCTGCCAACCCACCCCTCTAACAAGACGAGAGCAGGTCACAGACCTGACCTCCTGGAGGCTCCACTACCACCCTCTGAAATCGAAAAAGATGCTTCCGTTTGAATCCTGTCCAGGAGCACGCTTAGCACCGTGTGACAAGCGGCCCTGGTGTTTTGTTCACAGTAGAGAACTTCCTTGCTTCTTGGATGAATCTGTGTGCAACCCATGCATCCAATAGCGGGTGAACAGAAACGCTGGGTGAGCAAGGTGTCATTGCCAGACACAGGGCGGCCAGCTCTGGCGGGGGCGTGCAGGTCTGCAGGACGGGAGTGACTAACCCTAAGCTCCCGTTCCCTCCCGACAGTGACGGAAGGCCGAGGGATCCTGGAGAGCACCCAGAGGTTCTCGCTGCTGCCCACCTACCTGCCCGTGACCTACCACATCCACAACACGGACGTGTCCTTCTTCCTGAAGGAGGCCAACCAGGACATCATGCGCAACTCCAGCCTGCAGTCTCGGGTGGAGTCCTTCCTCGTCTACAAGTCCAAGAGGGTGCCGGTGCTCAATGCCAGCTATGGGCCTTTCTCCATGGAGCAGGTGGTGCCCCAGGACCTGTTGCTGCCCTCCAACCCCTTCGGATTCACCAGCAAGTTCTCCCTTAACTGGAAGCTGAAGGCCTACATCCTGCGGGAGAAGATCTACGTGAGCCGGCCCAAGGTGCAGATCCTCTTCTACATCGTGGGCAGGGACTGGGACGACCACAGGGCGGCGGAGAGGCTGCCCTGCCTGCGGGTCTTCGCTTTCCGGGAGACCCGGGAGGTGCGGGGCAGCTGCCGGCTGGGCGGGGACCTGGGGCTGTGTGTGGCGGAGCTGGAGCTCCCAGCCAGCTGGTTCAGCCCCCCGACGGTGGTGGGGAGGCGCAAGGCAGTGGAGCAGCCCGAGGGGAGCCCCGTGGAGCTCTACTACACCGTGCAGCCGGGGGCCGAGCGCGGGGACTGCGCCAGGGAGGATTCCAGGAAGAGCAGTGGCACTGAGACAGGCCACAACGACATCGATGAGTCTGGGCCCCCCTTGCACAGAATCGGGAGTGTCTTCCTCTACCAGACGCACAGCTCCCCATCCCTGAGGGAGCTGCGCTTGGACAGGAACGTGGCCATTCACTATGTCCCAACCACGGTCCGACAGGGCACTGTGCTGACTTTTCCTGTCTCCATCTCCAGAAACTCCACTGAGGACCACTTCACACTGAGGTAAGCCGGGGGCTGCGTCCTCCGCACAGTGCAGAGGTGGACATGGCTTTGGGGAGCCACGGTCAGAGCGGAGCTGCGCTGTGTGTCTACTGCGGAGCTGGTCTGCAGGTCTGTGCATGTCTGTGTTCCTGGTAAAGCAGAAGCTGGTTTGACCATTCTGGGTTGGCAATCTGGTTGTGCAAAGACTGAGTAGAGCTTTCCCCGGCCACCCCCAAGCAGCCAGGGGATGCTGGTGTGAGGCCACGGCCTCCCCCTGAGGGTTCATCCACAAGACGAGGGCCGCGAGGTGGCCCCGGCAGCAGCCCCTCTACCATCAGGTAGTTGAAAGCCTCAGTTGCAATGAGGCTGCTGCGCCATCACAGCCGTTGTCAGTCTGGAGAAGCTGGCGCTGCCAGCTCAGTCTGCTCTCAGCACGGAGTTCTAAGTTTACCGTGGCTCCAACCCCGAGGCTGTCATTTCGTCTGTCCCTGGAAATCGAGCTTAGCGTTCAAAACGAAAAGAGCACAGCAAGTGCGGGATGCACAGGGGGATTTTGGAATATCTTACGTAGGTTGATATTAAGGATGAGCTTTGTGGGTGGGCACCGTGGGCTGGGGAAAGCACCCTCCCGCTCTCTCCCTGGGATGTGACGTCTGGGAGGTGCTGCTCCATGGACACGCTGCATTTCCGTGAAGAGCAGTGTTTGAGGTGTGGATAGGCAGCGTTGGTTGCCTGAAGCTGGTTGCCACCCAGCGCAGCGACCTGACCTGCCGCGCAGAGCAATAAAGGGCGTGTTATGAACCCTGAAAACAGGAGCACGGCTGCCTCTGAGACACGTTTTATATGTGGGTTTTAAAAGTTCATCCAACACGGATCTATTTTCTCATCCCCCTCCATCTGGGCTGTGGAGTGGTTTTTTCTTTATGTTCTGTTCAGCAGTGGGTGAGTTTAGGAAAATGAATCGCCTCTTCTCTCTGCTTGGACCCTGCATGTTTCAGGGTTGGGGATGGTGAGCTGGGAATGGCTTTGTAGTTTTAACCGCAGAGACAGACGCTGGAGCGCATTAGTGTAATGACTGCACTAGGCTCAGCCCTGGGAGGGAAGACCTCTGGCTCGGGCTGACGTGCACGTGGGGACTGGCCCCAGGGATTTAGGGGATGTGAGTACCTCTGGGGGCTGAGGCTTCCTTGGGGCTTCCTCCGTCCCTCTTTGGAGACATAATTGCAGCTGGTCACAGGCCCTCCCCTGTGCCGGGTGTTTTCCTTTCCCGGGTACAAGTTTCGCATGATGCTCTTGTAGAGATGGCTGCTTGTCTAGAGAGAAGTTTTACGGGAAGGCAAATGCTCTGTACGAGGGAAGGAACTGTCTTGTGCTATTCACGGTCCTTGCTGTCCTTCATGCTGGTCTTCTGCTGGTTGTTGGGTCCAGGGGCAGCCTGCAGCCGGAAGCTTTGGCTTTCGGGAGATGTGGTCCACCTCCAGGCTCTGCAGGAAGCAGTTGTAGGCATACCTCTGCATGTCACAGGGAGCTTTGTGTCCCTGATTACTGCACAGTAAACACATCCCCTGGAGCCCAGAGGCAGCTTTGCCTTGGCAACCTAACAAAACCAGAAGAAATTCACTTGCAGGGCCACCATCTAGGCAATCCAGACCTTTGCAATTTCAGAAACAAAGACATTTGAAGTGCCAGGCCCCACGTGAAGGTCACAGTTCCACAGTTTTGAGTGTGCAGCAAAAGTGTGTTTGTTCAGAGCTCATTGAATGCGGATGCATGAAAATGAGTCACTTTTCCAAACAACAGAGAAGTGTTTCCCAAGTGTATGTTTAACTTGGTAAGATGGTACCCTGTTTCCCAGAACTTGCATTAATAATGCACTTGCTGCATACTTAAGATGCTCTAGTTGTGAATGAATCTTCTCTGTCTATGGGAAAATAGAGGTAAATTTGGACCTGGCAATGCTATTAGCCTTTAGTTTGAATTCCAAAATTAGAAAATGATATACTCCCCATCTTTTTAGATGAAGTCAGTTTGACACTAATTTAGCATAGCTTTCAAATCTTGAGCACTAGTTGGATCCCCTCCACCTGGCCCTCAGCTACAAACCACCCTGTGGGATCCCACAAAGTCCACCCAACTGCTTTTCTGGGAATCGTGACCTGTGTCTCTGGATATCTGTGTGGATGGCACTGACATGGTCCAGAGGGGCTCATCTGTGTAGGTCAGGTGCCAGGAGGACGTCCGTTGCCACTGGAGATTGGAGAGGGGACCAAGTTGGCTGCCACCCACAGGAGGGGACCCATCCACATTTCCAAATGCAGGGATGGTGGTGTGGGCTTTTGGACTTTGGACTCTGTTGATGGTGACTGATCGCCTCTGTCCACCTCCCTAGCTATTTATGGGCCTGTGACCTCTGGGGCACTCCATGGCTGGCACACAGAAGGCTGGCTTCTGTTCTAGGAACCACGTTGTAAATAAAGGCAGTTTTTAAAAAATTGCTCTCTGTGTGCATGTGAGTGTGTGTGTGTGTGTGTGCGCGCCCACGCCCCTTTGAGAATGAGAAAACCTGGATGGGGTTGTTTGTCATCTGATAAACTCTGTTCTATCTCTCCGCTCCTGTTCCTAAGCCGACATTCGCAGGAGAAGTGCAAAACGCTTTCATTCCTTAGACATCTAAGGATCCCTTTTAATTTCAGAGCATGTTTTCCTTCTGGTGCACGACTGAGGCATCCCACCGCGCTTGGCCCTTTCTTCCACCTTCTCACCGGCCGTTCTCCATCCATTTCCCTCCCCCAAGAGCGCGTGGTTCAGAAGCACCCTAGACCTCTGAGCACGCCTCCGTGGGTCTGGGGGATGGTGAGAACGGGGGCTGTTTCTTTCCCATCCACAGCAGCCATCCCTCTGTTCCTTTTCCAACGGGGAGTCACTTTCAAAGGAATTCTGGTCCTCAGATCTGAATGCGAGGCTGGAGACAAACATTTGCATGGCATCAGCTTGGTTACCAAGCAGCCCAGAAAACTCAGGTGGAAGACCTGGAGCCTGGGACATGAAGCTCAGATGAGCAGGGGCCTCCCTCACGGTCAGCGGCATTCTTAAGTTCATTGAATGGAAGAACGGACAGACCCTCACTGTAGGGAATGCCTGTGCTTTGCAGTTGTAAATGAGAAATGCCCCGGAAGCTGTTGAGTGCCTTGACCCCACCACTGTGCTCAGATTTAAGACAGCTCGGAATACGACCTCGTCTGCAGGGGGATTCCCTTGCGAAGCTGAGATGAGAGCAGAGAGCAGGAGAGGGTTGACAAGGGGCCAGTGAGTCTGGGGTGGAGGCGGCTCAGGGACTCTCTGGTGGACAGGTGGCTCTGCAGGAGATTTCGAGGGAAATGCCATGGTGGTCTGAGACTGACCCAGGGCCTGAGTTACGTGAGGGATATGTCCTTTGTATCTGCTGTGACCCCAGGTAGGATCTTTTATTTTGGTTCAGGTAAATTGAGCCCTGGGGTACCCAGCCGTGATTCTAATTTGAGACCATAAATCCCACTCTGGCTAATTTGAGAAAAGCTGATTCAAGTGTTTATGGAATGAATACCATGTGTCTCTGGAATTAACTAAAGGGGGTTGGCCTGACTGTGTGGGCGCTAGGGGTGGATGTGGGCCTGGTCCATGGCCTGGCCACCCTGAACCATGGACACCTGGACCCCTACGGCAGTCCCTGTCTTGCTGTACTGACCTAACGTGCCGTGGCCTGGGAGGAGTGGCCTCTGGCTCACACACCCCTGCCGGCTGTGCCAGGGGAGAGGGGCTGGTGTGGCTTTCTAGAGAGGTGGCTTCCTTGGCGTCTTCATAAGGACACAGTCCCAGGAACAAAACACTGGCCTCTTGTGATTCTGGGGTGCTGTGATGAAGAGGGGCATCGTGGGGCATCTCCAACCCCACAGGTGCCCAGTGACACCTGGGCTGTGTGGGGCTGGGATCCCTCTGGCACCTGGCGGGGCTGTGGGAGCGGCTGGAAGTGGGCGGGTAGGGAGACCTGTCCATCCACGCCGCTCTTCTCAGTGAAGCCCTGTTTTCAGTAGACCTGGTTTCACAGAGGAGCTGTCAAGTGGGACCAGAGTGTCCCCACGTGCCACGGGGAGGGGCCTTGTTCACATCTCACACGAGTAGTAGGGACCGTCAGCACCCAGTGCTGGACATTACCGTCACTGAACCTGGGCCTTATTCCTGGCTTTCACTGGTGGCCCCTGTGCTCTTCAGGGTCCGGGCAGAGCTCTAGGTGGCCCTCGGCCATCCTGCCTCCGCACTCCTGCTCTGCCCATTCTTAGGCGGTCCTGGATTTTGGTGGCCTGGACTGTTTGGACACTTACTGGTCCGGGGCTTTGTGGAATGTGCCCCACTGAGATTTGTCCGAGGTTCTTCTCATGGTCAGATGGGGAAGGGCTTTGGGGAGGAAGGCCACAGTGGCTCAAGCTCAGTTCCTCCAGAGCCTGCGGAGGACACCCAGGGCAGCAGGACCCGCCACTCGCGCGGCTGCCGAGGCCTGGCCGGGGCTGGCCCTCCGCTTCCCCTCTGCCTGCTTTCTCTCTGCTCCCCACAGGGCTCTTTTTGGAAGGAAGCACTTACGGTGTCGGGCTTGCAGGGAGGGGCCTCGTGCCCCTGTCCTGGAGGGGGTCCTTCCATGTAAGTCACTGTGGACGGCAGGTGACGCTCTTAGACTTGCCTCCCTTGCGTGTTTGTTCCACCAGGCACTTAACCAACGCGGGCCGCTGAGCACTCCGGTTACGCCCTGGGCCTTACTCCCGGGTTGGTTGGTTTGATTCTTGGCTCAGCTTTTCCAGCTTGGCCCCTGGAGATGCTTAGCTGGTTCCAGAAGACGCGGGGAGGGGTGGCCAACAGGGTGGGCCCCGCCCGCTCCCACCTTGCTGAGCATCATCCTGCCCAGCATCTGATGCCTCCTGCAGGCTTGCTACTCCCCCGTCACATTGAGACAGTTGTCCCTGTTACTCGTTCGCTGGGGCTTTATCGTCTTTCTTTTTCTTTTCTTTTTGTCATTGTTTTGGTTTAGCTGTGAGGTGTCCCCAAAAGCCCAGTGTGGGGCAGCACAAGAATGTTCAAAGGTGAGACGAGTAGATTATGGAAGGTGTAGCCTGACTGGTGAATTAATCCACCTGAATGGCTTCGCTGGGTGGTCACTGCGGGCAGGTGGGGTGTGGCTTTGGGACCTATGTCCTGACCCTGGTGAGTGGACCACTCTCTGCTTCCCGGCTGCCGTGTCCTGAGCAGCTTTCCTTCGTCACACCCTTGGCCGTGACCTCCTGCCACATCGCAGACCCAGGGCAATGGAGCTGGCTGACCGTGGACCAAGTCTCTAAAGCCGTGAGCCAAACAAACTCTTCCTCCTCTAAGTTGTTCTGGAGAGGTCTTTTGGTCACAGCTGGGCAAAGCTCACTAAAAGAATCATTATTGCTCTTGGATGTTTTTCAATCTGTTTTCTGTGCCATAATTGATAGGGTCACACTTTTCTTCCTCCAGCCTGTGGATGTGGAGACTCACCTGATTAACTTCTGGAAGGTAAACCAGCCGTGCGTGTCTGCAGGGGAGTCCACTTGTGTGTGGCGTACAGCTCCTTTGGTATCTTGTTGGACTGAATTTATTAGTGCTCTATGGAGTATTTTGTATTTACATTAATAAGACATGTTGGTCTTTACTTTGTTCTTTTTAAATTTTTTTTTTCCTCATAATATCTTTGGATAGTTTCAGTACGGTGGACAGAAAGCCTTCTCTCTCGTTCTGTTTTCTGGGAAGAAACGTGTAGACAGATTTCTCTCTTCCTTAATGTTTGGAAGATTTCACCAGAGGATCCATTTGGGCCTAGTGACTTAATTTTGGTGGAGGTTATTGTTATTTATTTATTTATTGGTAATAGAAAGGGCTTCTCATGTTACTTATTTCTCCTTGTGTGAGTTTTATTAATTTACGTCGTTCTGAGATTTGGTTTTTCTCATCGAAGTTATAAAATGTGTAACTGTAGAGTCTTCCATTGGACTCATTACTTTTTATTTCATTTTGTTTTTTTTCTGATTTTATTTTATATTTAATTGTAAATTGGAAGATTATAGTTATACATGTTTATGGAAGTGTGAAGTTCTGATTCACAAATACCAACGCAAGCTGATGAGCATACCCCTCACCTGGAGGAATATATATTGTTTCTCGTGGTGAGAACTTGTGAAACTCACCCTTAGCAAATTTGAAACGTATGATGCATTGTGATTCACTGCACTGGGTGACACATCTTGAAGGAAATGTAAGTTTTCCTCCTTTGTCGTCCCTGGGATGGGTAGTGAGGACCCTCTTTCACTGGCTGTTGAGTTGAACCTCCTCCCTCTCCTTCCTGGTTAGTCTGGGGAGATATCCATCAATGCAATTCATCTATTCAAGAACCACGTTCTGGTTTTGCTGATGTTCTCCATTGTTTCCCTGTTTTCTGTTGCAGTGATTTCCTCTCTAATTTATGTCATTTCCTTTCCTCAGCCTGCTTTGGGGTCATTTGCTCTTCTTCCTCTGGTCTACTAAGGGTTTTCAATCTTTTTTATGAGGGGGACAGATACTGAGGATTGAACCCAGGGGCACTTTACCACTGAGCCACATTCCCAGCCCTTTTTAATATTGTATTTACAGACAAGGTCTTGCCGAGGTGCTTAGGGCCTCACTAAGTTGCTGAGATTGGCTTTGAACTTGAGATCCTCCTGCCTCAGCCTCCCAAGCCCCTGGGATTACAGGCATGCTCCATCACGCCTGGCTTGATCTTTCCTCTTTTCTACTATGTGCATCATTAAGTGCTCGAAATATTCCTGTCAACACCGCTGTACTGCATCCCACAATTTTTGATGGTATGCTTTGATTTGAATTTACTTTAAGACATATTCGAATTTGTCCTGAGCCTTATTCTTTGATGGAGGTGTGTTTGTTAATTTACAAATACCTGTTGGGTTTACCAGCTCTCTCTTCAGTACTGAGGGCTACTTCGTTTCTACTGTGGTCTGAGCATAGCCTTTGCAGGGGGTTCTATTCTTTTCAGTTCAAGGTTATGTGACCTGGATGTTAGTCACCTTGAAAAAGGCTCCATGTAACCTTGAGGAAAGCTTGTATTCTGCCCGGTTGGATGGAATGTTCGGGGTAAGTCAGATGAACTGACTAGCGGCGGTGGCCAGTTCCTCTGAGATCTGGTTGGTTTTCTGCCTGCTTGCTCTCTGTCACTGTTGGAGCTGGTGGAAGCTTCCATCTGTCTTGGAGGGCTGGGCTAGTCCTCCTTTCAGCTTCGTCAGTGATTTTATGTTTCCACGGGTTTTGCCAGGTGCACATTTAGGAGCATTCTAACTTTGGGAGAACTAACCCTTTGCCAGCATGCCACGTCTCCTCTTTACCCCTGGGGACTTTTCTTGTCCTGCAGTCTGATTAATCAGTCTGAAAATGATGTAAGCCCTGAGCTTTTCTTTTTCCCTTGGATTATTGTTGGCATAGTATTTCTTTCTCCATTCCTTTTACCTGATAAGACTCTTCATAGTGTCAGTGAGTGTTTGGTGAATATTCTAAATCAAAACTAATTTTTAAATCCATTTTAATGATCTCTTCTTTTTAATTTGGTATTTTAGTCTATTAACATTTAAAGAATGTTGATATAGTCAGATTAATATTGAGCATGTTTTTAGCTGTTTCCTACTGGCCTTTAGCCCCCTCCCCTTTTCTCACCATCTCTGGTTTCAATATTTTATATGATTTCATTTTATTGTGTATTATTTGTACCTCTTAGTGTATTATTTGTACTATAAAAATTAGTTGTTTCTAGAGACTTTTCAATCTATGTTTTTTAACAAGTCAGAGCCCAGTTTCCTAATACTGGTCCATTTGTGGTACAGGTAGCTTAAAACACACTTTCCCAATCCCCCTCCTGGCCTTTATGATGTCAAGATCACTATTGTTACTAATATTGCTTTAATGCATTTTGTTTCATCACCTTAAACACAGACACCTGCAAAAACTTAAATCAAGCAACAAATAATTATGTGTCTAGAGGTCTTTGAGAAAGTAATTAATAGAGCATTTGAAAAAATACTTATTTATCTATATGAGAAAGTATATAAAGCACACATAGGCTCTAGATTGCAACTTCCAATTTATTTTAATGCACTTGTGCCCAATTTGTAGAAATATTCACAGAATTAAAAACTTGGAACTTACTGAGTTAAGCAAATAATATTTCTTTCTTTCTTTCTTTTTCTTTTGGTGTTGGGGTGCTGTACCACTGAGCTACATCCCAGACTTCTTAGTTTTTACTTTGAGATGGGGTCTCACTAAATTTCCCAGATTGGCCTGGAACGTGGGCTCCTCATGTTCCTGGGATCACAGGGGGGACACAAACAATATCTTATGATCAGTTCAGATGGAAAAAGAAAACATGCTATGGCCTCTTCCCCTCCCTGCTCCCCCGGGCTGCCTCTGGATCTGGGGCAGCACTCTGGTCCAGGAAAGCGGGCTGTTTTTCACTTGGAGTGCCTGTCCTCTGAGGACAGGAGCGGGACCTCCAGGCGCTGCATGTCAGAGCTGACCCCGTTCTCTCAGGAAAGTGTTTCTTAATAGCCTTAGGTGGATGTTACAGAAACACAGTTAGAATCAGAAATGAGAATTCAGCCAGCAGGCGGTGCAGGGTTCCAGAAGCCAGGGGAGGGTCTGGGGAGAGGATCTTGAACTGAGCGGGGCCCAGAACTACACTGGGGGCCGGGACGCTTGCAGCAGCAAATGTTTTGTGACGGGAAGCTTCTCCTGCGGGGTTGATGCTCTGTTCTTCATCACTAGCTCTGACTGCAATGTCCTAGGATGAGTGTTGCTGAGGGCCTGCGGTAACACTTCCAGCCCTGGCCGTGCCAGAGAGAAGAAAACCAGACACCTTCAGTGACCCAGTAAGAGGTAGCCGCTGCATTCACCACCCCGTGGGAAGGCATGTCATGACAGCTGTCTACTGCAGGCTGCCCAAGAGGAGACGGGCATTAAGCTGTCCCCAAGGCAGCAGACCTGGAGTTTGAGCCCAGCTGTGTCTGACCCCAGGGTCCTCTTTTCCATTCTTCATGCAGCGATCCCTGAAAGTTCCCTGAGACCCCACTATTTTTGTGCTGTGAAACTTCTGTTGCAGGTTCATAAGAGGCCGGCAGGCACCATGGCCACGACTGGGCTGTGCTGATTGCCCTGGGAATCCAGGAATGACACAGAAACTGTTCAGGATGTCCCCTGAGGACTTTCAGATAAACATGTTTGAAAGGATCAGTTTCTTTCTCCTGCCTGGGGCCAAGAGGGGGCTGAGGAGCAGGGCCCTGCACCACCTGGGTGGAAAGCAGGGGGTCCATGGGAAGCTGAGTCCACAGTGCTCTGGTTGCCGTGCAGGTGGGGGTGGGACAGCCGATGGCACCTCTGGGAGGCCCGGTGGTCTATCCAAGGGTGCATCTCTTGATGGAGCCTCCTGACATTATGAAGAAGAAGGAAGCCGAGCTGTGGGAAGGGGCAGCCCTCCTCACCAGGCTCCAGGGGGCTTCTGGGGAGGGTGGAGTGGGGTTTGGTTTTGGCAGGAGGTGAGGCTGGGCTCCTGAGAATGTGCCTGTCTCCTCTGACTGTGGGCACAGGCGAGTTTCTGTGAAAGCAATCTTCAGCATGTTTAGCTTTTTATTTGAATGACAGAGTTCTTATTACTATTTTAGGGATGTAGAAATAGGTGGGCTGCTTTGCCACTGAAGGATGCGGTGATCTTGGCCATGGCTGTTTCCAGTCATTGATTTTATGCTCCGTAACCTTGGACTGACCTTCCCGGGTGTCCAGGTCCCTCATTGTAGTCACACGCCCTTTAGGTCCATGTCTTTTCCTCAGCCACCCTGCAAGGAATGAAAGGAAACGACGCTGGCAGGCTTTCATGCCCGCATGCCATCTGATTGCTCTGGATGCCTGAGCTCTGGCCTGCACTTGGGTGAGCGCCAGCAGTTAGGTGAGAAGGCCCAGGCTAAGGCACTGGGTTGCCACCCCACCCTGGGGACATGCCACGTGCTGGGGTTGGGATGGTGGAGCCACCTAAGTCAAGGCAGACAAGGAGTGGGGTGGGCTTTGTCTTAAGTGTCACCTGTCCCTGTGGGTCTCCTGGGGATGCCCTCCAGGCTGGGTAAGGGGAGACATCTAGTGTCTCCTTTGGGGGATTCTTCTTCCTGCTGAGGAGGATGTAAGCCACCTGAGAAATTAAAGTCTAGAATAATTAGTAAAGAATAAAAGACAAAGAATTATAGTTTGAAAAGGACGGAGCCCTGATAGATCCTGTCCATGTAGGAGCTGGGCAAGACAAGACAAAATGGCTCCCGTGGTTTATTAAGGGGGTGCATCAAAGGCAGCGAGAAGGTTTCCAGGGTAGAGCCTGGCTTCCTGATGTCTTGCGGTCAGCAGGTTGATTGGCATCTTGGCAGGTCACACCCATCTCAGAGGGGCTGTGCGGCCACAGCAGGTCACCCCATCTCCGATGCCGTGTGGGGCTTTTGGCAGAGCTTGAATAGGGCTTCAGATGTCTGGGCAGTCAACCAGACAGAATACCGACTGGCGTTCCCAGACGCCAGATTCTCCTATTCAAATGACCACGATGCGTGGTGGTCCATGCACAGCCCGCGGACAGCTCTCTACAGCTGTCCAGATCATCGTCTTCCTCCTCTTCTCCCGGGGCCTCTGTGCAGTGCTCCTGGGCTGCTCCTCAGAGGAGCATGTGCTGGGCCCACGGTTGTGTGAGGTTGCTGACTGAGCTGAGGTGGCCAGGGCTTTCTGAAGGTGCTCGGTTCTTTTTTTTTTTTTTTTTTTAAATATTTTTTTTTTTAGTTGTGGATGGACACAATGTCTTTATTTGATTGCTTTGTATGTGGTGCTGAGGATCGAACCCAGGGCCTCACGCATGCGAGGCAAGCGCTCTACCGCTGAGCTACAATCCCAGCCCCAGGTGCTCGGTTCTTTACACACATCCAACCCTCGCCGCCGTCCCGGCGGTAGGTACCGTTATTACCTGCATTTGTCAGGAGAAGAATCCCAAAATACTAAGGGCAGAGAACAAGCTGAGACCTGTGGCTCGTGTAGCATCAAAGTTAAGGCCCCGAGGAGCTGGCTACCTGCCCACCAGCACGGCCCCGCGCACGTGCCCCGGAGAGTTCACTTCCTAAATGGGAGGTGGGGTGCAGGCAAGAAACCCACAATGCCTCTTGGAACAAAAGCTCTGGAGACACTGAACAACCTAGAATATTCCTCTAATTTGACATCTATTTGCTGAGGATGCAGCTTGGTGCTGGGAATGTAACAGGACAAAGATCACTGGCCAGTGCCTCCCGAGCGGGCGGCTGTAATGATGGTGACATCAGGAATGTGGCTTCCATGGGCGGGCGTGTGCCCAACCGCCCAGTGCTTCAGAGTGGCTCAGGTGAGCTGCCTGCACCTTCACCAGAACCTGCAAGCCAGCCTGCGGCTGCAGCCACAGCGCTCCAGAGACCTCAGACACTCCCAGGGCCTCGCCCGGCACTGTGTGCTAACCACGGCCCCAGGAAGGCACTTTCAAACACACAGAGCAGTCTACCCACCGGAGACCATGTGGGCTCAAAGGAGAGGGCATCAGGGCCTGGGGGCGCCTGTCTGGGCTACATCGTGGAGGCTCACAAAGAGCAAGGTGAACCTTGAGCACACTTTGGCACTAAATTCAGTGTTCAGTGGATGATCCGTGTAGACAACCAAGAAGTATGTCAGGGATCAGTTAAAAGGCAAACGGATGACTTAGGTCACTTTGAAGTAAGCAGTGTCAATCCATTTTGAAAGAGGGCTGATGTACACACAGGTAGAAGGTTACTTCTGTCTTAAATTATAAAGAATAAATAAAGAAGGAGCATGTTCAATGCTGCTTAGCAGCATCTTCCTTGATAACCCAGGGACACATCTGATGCAGCACATTCTAATGAGCCAGGAGTCAACTTCCCCCACCCCAAATCTGAAGATATGAAAAGCAAATAGATTTTTTTTTTTTAAGCAATAAGGCTGGGTCAGTGATGCACACCTTTAATTCCCGCTACTTGCAAGGCTGAGGCAGGAGGATTGCAAGTTCAAGGCCAGCCTCAGCAACTTAGACTCTGTCTCAAAAGAAAAACTAAAAAGGGCTGGGGGTGTAGCTCAGGAGTAGTGTGCTACTGGGTTCAAGAGAGCGAGAGAGAGAGAGAGAGGAGAGAAGAAGAAGAAGGAGGAGGAGGAGGAGGAGGAGGAGGTGGAGGAGGAAGGAGAAAGGAGAAAGGAGAAAGGAGAAAGGAGAAGGGAGGAAGGGGAGAGGGAGAGGGAGAGGGAGAGGACCAATGTGAACAAAGGGGGCGGTCAGGCAACGGAAGCGCAAGACAATGGCCTCCCAGCTCATCTCAGGGCATCTCATCCTGGCTGTGGGTTCCACTCTCCCTCAGGCCTCCTACAAGGGCAGATGAGGGTGTGGTGGGTGTGGAATGGCCAGGTTCTCAGTGACGGTCTCTCCATGGAGGATGAACTGAATCCCACTCTGCGTGTGCATGGCTTGGTGTGGGTGCCGCAGGGTGAAACTCCTGGGCTGATCCTAAGAAGCCTGACCTTCTGCCAGCATCTCCAACAACACTTGGCCCTGGAACCCTGGGCCGCTGTGGAAGAGCACCAGCTGTCCAGGGAGACCTCCTGGGGGCCCCGACTGCACAGGGAGGAGGGGCATGGGTGAGCTCACGCCCTCAACTTGTCCTCTCAGACCACCAGAAGCAGGGAGGGGCAGTCTGGGACCCTCTAGGCCCACCTCCGCCCCACCCTGCCCTCCCAGGCATTTCTCAGGCGGACCCACCTGCAGTCTGCAGACCTGATTCCTTACCTCGCCTGGCTCTGGTTTCTGATTGGGTGGGGTCATTGGGAGATGCTGCGTGACCTGTGTGTGGTAGAGGGCGGGTCCCTACTGTGCAGATGGCACTTCCTTTGAGGGCAGGCCTTCACTGCAGGGCCTTGCTGCGGCCTCCCTGCTCTGTGCTCGGCCCTTCCTGTGCTTGTCGGCCTGAATCGCATTCCTGCCTCCAGTTGTTCTTCCACCAATCGCTGCCCGTGACCAGTGCCACACCCGGTGCCCTGGGGAGGCCAGTTGCTAGTGTTGATGCTGCTCCTGGACTGGACCCCAAGGGAGCAGTTTGGGGAGATTGTTCTTATATGGAAACAGTGGCTCAGAGAGGCCACCGGGCTTCTCAGTTCTGCCAGTCCCAGCTGGGGGCCAAGGCAGAGGGCCGTGCGCAGTCTCAGGGAGTTTAGCCAAACAGAAGAAGTAACAAATCAGATTAAACACAAGAAAAAGACAGGCTTTACAGAGCCCCAGAGGCGGCGGAAAACAGCACAGGACAGGGGTGCTTTCCCTGCGGGGAGCCCGGCCCGCGTGGTCTTCCTAAGCCGCGTCTCCAGGGGCTGCTGGCTCTGCCCGTGTCTTGCTTGGATGGTTTCTGGTGGAAATTGCCACTGCCTGAAACTCAGCAGTTGGCCTGACTCCTGAGCTGGCCTTGTCCCCTCCCGTGATCAGGTTCCTTTTCTCTCCTGTGCATCTTCCTGGCTACAGTGACCAATAGGCATGCCCCTTAGACTCCTGGTCCAGTTTTTCCAGCCATTTTGCCCTGGGTGGGTTTGGAGGCCCTCAGCCTGGCTGGCAGCCTGGGCTGGAAGAGTCTCTGCTGTGTCTTGGGAGTGTCCTGAGCATTGCAGGACAGTGAGCAGCATCCCTGGAGGATCTGCTGGTTTCTCTACTTACCTGTGGCAGTCCAACCTGTCCCCAGGTTGTGCCAAGGTATGCTGGGGCCCAGTCACCCTCGGTGGACATCACAGCCATGGAGCCTTCTGGTCTTGTCATGGAATGAAACGCAGCTGGGTTCTGGGTCCCGTGAAGTCCCTGTGCTCCTCGGCCTTTCCTTGTGGAGTCCACCAGCTCCGTGGCTCTTCCAGGTATTTCTCTTCATCACAGTGCAAAGCCTCGTGGCTCGTGAGACAAGTAGGTCTCACCTTCCAGATGCTGTGGAGAGGAAGAGAAAGAACCAGAAGGAACCACATATCCAGGGACTGAGCCCTGCATGTGAAAAGCCACCACCATATTGGAGTAGCCCCAGATGGGGTCCATCAGTGCAGCCCCAGGAGGGAAAGCCTCGCACCTGATGTTGAGACTGAACACACAGAGTTAGAGTTTAGTTTCAACATAACTTTAAACCAAGAGTGATACAAATAAGAGAATAATTTTGCTGTGAAGGACATGATCTGTGGGATGAAGGGGTCTGAGGTCAGGCTGCTCTGATGAATCTAGCTAAACCCTGTCAGGAGGAAATGACGTCTCTGACACTCTCCTGAAGTAAAATCAGTGTGAAGGAAGGCCACGTTTTGAGGTGAATTGATTCTTTCTCTTTGCCAGAAGGGCCACCTCTGCAGCCTGCCTGGACCTCCAGCATGCTGCTCAGAAACCCCTCCTTTTGGGAGCCTGGTCCAAAGCTTTGTGGCCTCCCAAATCAGTAGCTGCTGCCCTTTTCCATGGCTTGAGCGAAATTTATTCTAATTCTGCTTTTCAAACTTTGACCACATTATAGCCAGGAAGCTCGGGGGGCTGCATTTCAGACAAGTGCCCCTAGAGGAGAGCTGGAGACCTCCTCCCCTCCTCCCCTGTCACCTGTGGGCAGTCAGCAGAAGTCTGAGTGCCCAGCTGATGGAGCATTGTCCCTGTGCCTAGAGTTAGGTCCCCTCTCCTCACAGAGAAAGGGGCAACCCCCTTTTTTATTGTAGGTGCCCTCAGGTTAGATGAGGTCCATTTTATAGGATCCGCTGGCCTATGTTGGTGCTATTGAGCCTTTGGTCTGTCTCTTTAGGGACTCGGATTGGTGAAGAGCAGAGGTTTGATGCTGGGTTTTGCTGAAGAAGTGGGAGACATCACCTGCTCCATCAGGCAAGGAAGTGCCAGGCCTGGGGCGTGCTGAGTCAGGAGTGGCCAGCACAGGGGCTGGTGGTCTGCTCCTGGCGCCTGCAGCAATCTGAGTGTCACTCCAGCTGAAAGCTGCCTGGACAGCTCTCACCTTCCCTCCAGCTCCAGGAGCTCAGCTGTGGCTGTTCCCCTGTCCTGGGGTCTCAGTTTCTTTGGATTCAAGAAGCACTCTTCTCTGGTCTGTAATTCTGTCAAGCTGCAATCCCTTCTGGTCTGTAAATTGCTGATGTATGAGTGTAAGCAACAAAAGTGATATTTTTCTGAATGTGAAAAGGTTTCTAGTATTGAAAACTTCAAAATGAATGGAGAGAGTATGGATAATGGGTCGCAGGTCCCATCGCTCAGACCCAGCAGTCGCTAACTGACTTCTGCCAGTTTGGTGTCTATCCCTCACCACTGACGCTCTCCTCAGATTAACTCGGAAGACCTGCTGCTGAATGAGAGAAGCCAGGGCCTCCCGGTTGCTCAGCTAGGATTCCATCTCTGTGACCTTCCACAAGAGTCAAAGAATAGTGGAGAACCATCCCGTGGCTGGTGGGTGTGGGGATTAGGGCAAGTCCCCTTTTTGGCTGCTGTGACCGAAAGACCTGAGAAGAACAATTTTAAATGAAGAAAAGTTTATTTGGGGCTCGCTGTTTCAGAAGTTCAGTTCACAGGTGGCCAAGCCATTGTGCTGGCCCAGAGCAGTGGCACATCATGCTGAAAGCTGTGGAGGAAGAAAGTAGCTCAGGATGTGGAGCCAGGAAGCAGAGAGGCCCTTGCTCACCAGGGACAGAGCAAACCAAAGGCACACAGCAGCAACCCACTTCCCCCAGCCATACCCCACCTGCCTACAGTTAATCCCCTAGTTATTCCACCCCAGTGGATTAATCACGGGTAGGTTAAAGCTCTCACAATCTGATCATTTCACCTCTGAACATTCTTACATTGTCTCACCCTTGAGCTTTTGGGGGACACCTTGTATCTAAACTATAACAGGGCAGAAGAGATGTTTCCATTACAAAGAGGTCGCCGCGAGAGGGACCTTCTGGGTGGTGAAACTGCACCATACCCTGACTGTGCTGATGGGTACAGGAATCGACGGGTCTTGAACTTAGACAAGTGTCCACCAAAATACGGGCGTGCATCCATCCATCCTTATGTATGTACACGCACGCAGATGACATCATCGTGGGAGGCTGTAAAATTGTCAGAACTCAAGAAACTCTGACAATGCATAAGTCTGCTTGTACAAAACCGTGCAGGGCGCCGTGAGCCATCCTCACCCACATGGCCTCCCCGTCTCTCCTCAAGTAGACAGGCTCAGGTTAAATTTTGTTACTGGTTTTAAGAGTCAGAGAAGCTAAGGCCAGCTGTACCGACACACCCACCCCTGAACTCGAGAGCCTGACACAGTAAATGTGTGCTTCCTGCTCACTCCAAGTCCAGTGCTGCCAGGAAGCTGGCCGTGGGTAGGCTTGGTCATCCCCAGCCTCTGCCATTCCATAGGATTGAAAGTCCTGCCCCTCTGACCAGCAGACAGGAAGTGAGAGTCAGAGGGTGACCGGGAGGTTGCCACAGTCCTGGGAATGCATCGCTTTTACCTGTAGCCCTTGGCCCGGCACTGTCACCTGGCTAGAGTGACTGCCAGGTCAGGAGGGCGAGACGGGCTTGTGCACTGGGTCTCTCATCCATCCTCATGACTGGACACCTGGCCGCCAAAGGCAGGTGGAAGGAGTCCATCCTCACTCAGCTGTTGCTGAGTCCTGGACGGGGCTTCTGCTCTGGAGCACTGGGCGCACCGGGCACTGTCATGGGAGCCCCAGCCTTGATGCCAACACATCCTGTATGTGGATGCTTCTTCCCGGGGTCTGGTCCCGCTGTGCGGCTACCCCCTCAGGCTGAGACTGGCAGGAAGACCAGTCCTTCACCAGGCTGCTCTGCGTGACCTTGCTTGCTCGCCAGCCCTCCTCTGGAGGCCTGATGAAGTATGATGTGCCAACAAACCATGCTTCCAAGGTCCCCTGTCTTGCACCGTGGCATCCTTCTGGTCGTTGTATCCCCTTGGCGGGCACCTTTTCCTGAGGGGCCCCCTCCGTCCCACTCCAGCCCTAGCCTGCTCCCCGTCATCTGAACGCTGAGGTAGGCCCCTGCTCTCCCCATGGAGGCATCTCCTGCTTCAGCCTTACCTCTGCCCATGTTTAACGCTCCTCCCCTGGATGCAGGGGGCCTCTGCTCTGAGAGGAATGGCCGAGCCGACCCTGCCGGGCAGGGTGGGGACTAACGCCACTACCTTGCCACATGCAAAGCAAGAGGTGCCTGCAGCTCCTACGGTACTTCTCACCCCCGAAACCAGTGAACTCCCCAAATCTGCAATGAGTCTCGATGTGGCTTCTGCCCTCTGGCTATGAAATTTTGCTTGTCTATTCTCTTTGGTAGGAATATTATGAAACAGTACTTTTATATATTCTTTCAATATTTACTGTGTCTTTGTTTCTCTCTCTCTCTTGCCAAGAGACATTCTCAGTGACTCTTCAGCCCAACAAGGGAACTTTAGAAATATTTCCAGGATTTTTTAATAAAAGCTTCCAAATGTAGATTTTTTTCCTTTTTGCTTTTGCAAATGGTGAAGAAATCTCATGCAAACTGCTGCCAAATGTAAATATGCGTCTCCCCAGTATTGCCCGAGCACAGGCTCCCTCAGTCTGGGAGCTCGGCAGAGAGATCAGCTACCACCACGGAGGGCTGCAGGTGCTGCTTCAGAGGTGAGCCTGCAGCAGAAATGAGGTCTGTGTCTTGGTAGAGCTGCTGCAAGAACATTACCCTGTGACTTACCTCATACAAGAAGGGAAAGTGACTCAGTGTCCCTCAAGACTCCTCACCTGCAACCTCAATTAGAAATGAAGAAAAAGGCAGTGCATTTTAGTTTTTGCAGGTTTTCTTAAAATGAGTTTAAATATGCTAGCACTTTGAAGTTCTTAATTGTTAGGCAATGAATAAATCAAAATGTATCTGAGCATCCATGGTGTGTCCATCACTGTGTATGAAGTACGTGTTATGTATATTAGAGAAAGGGACAGTCTACATGTGTGATGGGTAGGGGAATATGAAATAGCTAATTTCCACCCTTGGAGGTATTTATTGTCTCGTGGCAGCATCTAGAAACATTCTTGGCACTAAATGCTCAACAAACAATGATGTGTTAAATGACCCCACCTAGGAAAGAGGTCGGTATTTCAAGTAGAAAAGTAAAATGCTTTTGTGACTGAAAGACTGGGAAGGTCCCATGTCCCCCTGCCTCTTGCCAGGACGCCACCTTCATCCCCCTGTCCCTGCTGTGTCTCACTGGTGCCCTGGCTTTCTGCTGTCCTGTAGCTCCTGAGCCCTGCGAGCATGGGGCTGAGGATCTGGTGTCCCGCTGGGATGCCAGGCTCCCTGTGCGGCTGGGTGGGAAGCCAAGAGCCCAAGAGGGGCTCGGAGGGATCTGCTCAGGGGGGGCGCCTACTCATCTGTATCTGGGTTTCTTTGACTTGGAAAAATAAGTCATAGTTCCCTCAGGCCACTGTTCCGTCTCTTCCTTGCAGCCTGATGCACACCTGGCTGTGAAGGTCCCACATCTCTACCTGTCCTGTTAGGTGAACTGATTAGAGCGTGGCCCCCAAGCCAAGATCATGGGTTCCGCCACACAGGTCCTCAGCTTTGCTGAGTGACAGACAGTGTGCTGGGATGTGGCTGTTCCTTTGAAAGACTGGGTGAGGGGGGCAGGAACCGGAGCGGAGGGCTCCAGGTGTGGGGGAGCCGTGAGCTCCGTCGCCTGTAGCAGAAATGCGCTTCCTTCCCTCTGAAACCGACCCGTGAACTTAGGCCCAGACTTAGCTGTGTCCTCCTGCTCTCTGAGGGAGCAGAGAAATGAAAGCCATCATCCAGTGCGGCTCACGCTGGACCTCAAGGCCAGCTCAGTGCCAGCTGCCCATGCTGACCTCACCTCAGGAGTCCGTTCCTACACTGATGCTTCTGATCTGATCATGTTTCCTGTTTCCCAGATTCTAATCACATGCACCTGCTGTCGTGGGGTCCCTGAAGGTGTGGCCGACCCTATTTTATGCTACTGGAGGATAGCACGCGACATCCGCGCCGGTTGGTAGACCCTGAATCTTACTATTTTGTCCATCAAATGGTACATATTTTGAAAAAGAAAGGGAGTAAATGCCAGCTAGATCTTCCCTAGGTGACTGTCACTGGCTCCTGGCCTTGCTGTTGAAGTCTCCCCACCAGCGTTTTCATAGATGAGCACAGGTCTTGCCCAAAGGAGGTGAAGTGTGAGCTCTCAAGTGCCCAAAGCTGCACACACAACAGCCCCCTCCCCTCTGGCCAACTGTGGTCTGAAAATCTGAAAGCAAAAATCTCAGAAATAAGCAGTGCCCAAGTTTTGGTTCTGAGCAGCAGGACCGAGCCTTGTCCTGTCTCACTCTGTCCCTGTCCCTGCCAGGATGTGAGTATCCAGCGAATCCAGCCTGGACCAACGGCCACCTATTGGTCATGGCCAACATCTTGTTATCAGGGGGATGGTCACACTGTCTGATGGCCTGCAGTCCAGGGACCCTTACTTTACTCATTAATGCCCCAGAGTTGACAATTCATGGTGTATCTGAGGACGCTGACAATTCATGGTGCCGAAGAGGACCTGAAAGCGCTTCTCTTAGTGAAAGGGTGGAGGTGTCCGGAGGGATCTGGAGGGAAAGAGAGGGGCCATGTTCACAGGACTTTTATTATAGTATATTGTTAAAATTGTCCTATTTCATTAGTTACTGTTGCTAATCTCTTGCTCTGCCTATTTATAAATTAAACATCATCACAGGTATTACATACAGAAAAACCACGGTATACATAGGGTTCAGTCCGGTGCACAGTTGTAGCCATGCCCTGGGGGCCTTGGGAGTCCCCTGTGAGATGGGGGCTGCTGTCTCTGCACATGGACACACAAGCAAGCATTTGGCTTTGATTCCTGATTCTGCTGGCCCTGGCGCACTGGTCAGATGTACCGCAGGGAGGAGCAGAGCCCTTGGAGAGGCTGCTTGGAGGGCAGGCTCGGCTGGCTCTTGCCTAGTGTCTGAGCAGAGTCAGACTCATCGAATCACCCTTCAGCCGTTTACCATGGGCAGCAGTTTGGCCTCTATGACCGTATAATAAAGAGGAAGCCCATTCCCCTGCCTAATGGGGCTGCAGGCACTAATAGGTTAGCACATCGCCAAAGCGCAGCATTTGCAGGTACCAGATAGCTGTTACGTCTTTCCTTTTCCATTTCTGAAATGAGTTCTGTAATCTGTGAAAATTAGGCCTTCAGCAAGTTTCTCTCTATTTGTTAACTCTGAGAGCTGCTGGGGAAAGGAGTCAGCCCAGTGGCTCTGGCAGCTTGACTTTGTGAGAGTGCACGGACCTGGCACGGCCACCCAAGGGCACCTTAGCCGTGGCTTTCAGAACCCGGCATCCTTGGCTTGTGGAACACCGTGGACAGTGTCTGGGAAGACTGGAGGAGCAAATGTTATGGCACACATTGGTGGTCACTTCAGGCACCCAGTGACTTCCCCTCGTTCCTGATGTTCTGAACAGTTTTGTCTAGTTGAGAAAACACAGCGGAAGGCGTCTGTCATGGAGAGCCCTGTGCCAGACACAGTCCTGGCAGTCAGCGCCACTGGTCTGCAGAGGTACTATTGAAAGATGCAAAGGCTCGAGGCTAAGGAAGGAGTTTGGGGGACAGGGACATGGCCTCGAGGCATGTGCTGATGATGGGGAATGAACACTCCTGAGGTCAAAGGGGTTTGTTGAAGTTTTTGTGGGAGAAATGAAGAAGGCAGCTCCAAGCCTTTCTGAGTGACTTGAAGTCTTTTTTATGTACCTTGCTCAGCAGCTGCTACCTTCCGACTGAGGAGCTCCTAGGTCACAGGGCCATTTCCTCCTCCTAAAATGCTTGCTCCCTGATGTCATCGCAGCCTGCGCATCCCCCACAGTGGGTCCCATTCCACAGGTCAGCTCCACAGGCTCTCCCTGGCCACCCTCCCCAGACTCACCACCACCACGTACTGTACTCCTGTGAGGCCTGTGATCACAGTGACTGTCCCAAGCTGATGCGGGGCACCTTCCACTCATATTGGCCCCCATTGCTCTCTTCTGCAACTCACAGCCTAGCCCTGGGCTGGTGAGGACCAGCCATGTCATGACCACTTTCTGATTCAATATCAGATGCACAAAGTGAAACACAGGTGCCATTATAGCAGCCAGTGTGATTCATCTAGAAGCTCAGCACATCATGCATCCCAGTGACCCATGTTAAACAGCCAGCGTCCAGTAAGGACGCCCATGGACAGGTTTCCTCCCTGTGGCCATAGCAATTTGCTTGAAGAACATCACTGTCCATGACCTGGTGGCCAGTGGTTTTCAGATGAGAGCAAGGTGAACGCCGGTCTCGTCTGCCATCTCTTACTGTGGAGGCTTCAAGGGGAGGCTGCCGTCTGAAATGGTAAATGACCCTCAGCATTTATTTTAACACCTGGCTGATGGTTACGGGGCTGCTTACAGATGTGAGCAGACTTGGGTGCTGGGAATACGGGCCCAGCTCCGCTCTGCCCATCACCACCTAATGGATCTGAAACAGCTGTCTCTACTCAGTGTGGACTTCCAGGGCTGTCCTTGTGGAGAGGTGCCAGGGGTTGCCACAGTGGGGACACCATTAGGTATAGAGATGCAGCCCCACACGATTGGAAGGCTGTGAGCATAGTCGCTGAGGAGAACCCTCTCCTAGATGAAGGACAGGCTGGAATCCAACCCCTGGAGGCTGACCCGAGTTGCAAACTGGCAACACCACAGAGATGTCCTTTCTGAGATGCTTGCTGATTTTTGTCCCATGTCTTACATTTCCTTGATTGTAGATATTTAAATTTCTACCCTTAAAAAAGGGACAGATTGGGCTGAGTTTCTGGCTCAGTGGAAAAGTACTTGCCTAGCACGTGTGAGGCACTGGGTTCGATTCTCAGCACCACATAAAAATATAAAGAGAGCCAGATTTCTGACTTCTCAAGAAGATGTCAAAGAGACAGTGTACACAGTGGTTAGGAACACAGATTCTGGGCCAGATGGACAGGCGCCTGAATCTGAGTCTGAGCCGGTGACACTGTCGGGGGATTTGTCACCCAGTCTGGCCCATGACCATGTCAGGAAAGGGCAGTAACTCTCACACCTGCCTCACATGGGCGGCTGAAGAGACAGTGGATTCACATGCAAAAGAAAAAATTGTGTGGAGCCCAGCTCGTGCTCAGAGGGTGTCTGACCGCTATTTGTGAACACCAGGCTTCCCCATTTCCACACAGGAAGGATCATCTAGAGCCAAGGAGTAGTGGCCTGTCTTAGGTGGGCGCCTGCTCTGCGTCCATGAGGACTCCCCTCTGCTGAATCACGCCTGCCAGACCCCCCTGTGGACCCACCTGGTGTGAGTGAGCCAGGTACCTGGAGTGCCCATCCCTGCCCGGCCCGGCAGCTCTGGGTCCGAGACCCATGCGCCACACGTGTCCACCCCTGTGAACGTCTGCTCCAACCCCGAGCGTGGCCCTTCAGCGACCAACTGCCTCTGCACAGATTCTGATTCCCGGGGCTGGAGGGCCTCAAGTCCCCCCCTTCGGCTGCACCAGATCATCTCACCCTAAGGTCAGTTTGGGAAACCCAGCTGCTGGCTTTTAGAATGACCCATGGCAGGGTCTTCACTCTGCTGACAGAAGGGGACGCAGTGCTGGAGGTGAGGTGGCCTGGCGTGGGGACATTGAGCTGGGGCGGTGGGCTGGAGGGAAACTGGAAGAGGCGTTTGGTCACTATGATGGCATCTCCCTGGCTGCTCTTCTTCTGTAGCTTGAGGGGCTCGGAACACAGAGTGGCCCCAGGTTTCCCTTTCCTCCTGTGCCCTTGGGGCCTTCTCAGGTCACCGCGTTATCTCTGACGGCCTGCACCCCGCCCTTCCCTGATGTGGCTGGGGGCACACCATGCTGTTTTCCAGTTCAGCAGATGGCAGCTAGGTGGCAGCTCCCCAGCAGAGAGGATGGCGGTGTCCCCCTCCCCTGAGGGGCGGCAGAGTCCCGGAAACTAAGCTGCCCACAGGGGCACGGTCACTCTTGTCCTTCCTTAGGAGGATGAGAATCCAAGTTCTCCCGCTGCAGGACAGATGGGCGGAATGCGAGGAGCCGAGACTAGGAACATGGGAGCAGCATGCTTGGGACAGAGAGGTGCTCGTGGGCTGGCTGGGTTCTGCAGGTGCCGCTGCTTTCCCATGGCACCCCGCTCACCCCTCTCAGATAGACACTTCCCCCCCTATGAGATGTCAAGGGCCCTCAGTCCTCATGTAGCTCTTAGGGGAACAAAAACAAATAAAATGAATCTATCAGAGTTGAGCATGTGTCCCCCGGTCCTGGGAGATGGTGCCTCGCAGCACACGGTGGGTCTTACCCCTGTGGCTTGGAGCTCTGTAGGGACCAGGTGTTGGCTGTATCGAGGCCTCTGATGGAAACCCTAGAGACTGTGCACTCCCAGGGGGGCTGAAATCATCGCCAAAGTCATAAAACAGGTTTTTGGGGGACAAAACCAAATCCTCCTTGCTGTGGGAAGCGTAGCTGTGTTTGAGGGGCAATCCAGATGCCCAGTGTAGCAGGGAGGAAGAGCAATTAGGACGAACACAATTAGGGAAAGCACTCCTTGAACCAGGAGCGTCCTGCAGGGGCAGAAGCTAAGAAGTGCCCAGAACACGCACAGCCCTGGCCCCGTCAGACACAGGAGCCACCCGAAGGTGCTGCCAACACAGGAGGCTGGGTGCTGCCCCAGTGTGACGTGGGGGACGCCAGTCTGTCTCCAGGGTCTTCCCCCCAGAGACCCACAACCACGAGCAGCACATTGGACCAACCCAGCTGCCGCGCCTTCTCTGGCCAGCAGCCCTCAAAACTGCTGGGGCCGTCTAAGGCAAGGAAGGCTGAGGGACAGTCACAGCCCACAGGACCCTGGGGGATGCGAGAATCAAATGTAGTGTGGGGTCCGGGATGTCCTAGAGCACTTGAGTGGCGTGCAGACTTCAGCTGGCACTGACGTGCACGTCCCTTCCTCCACCGTAACTGTCCTCTGTTCTGCAAGATGCTGAGCGGGAGGGAGGTGTGTTCTGTGCTGTGCTGGCAATTTTCCTGTGAATCCGAGACTATTCTAAAACAAAACATTTATTTTTAAAGAGGCTCCATAGGGAACGATAATGAAAACACCAGGGTGGGAACACTGTGCAGGCAGGAGTCCCAGGGAAGTGGCTAGTCAGGGACCTCGTCGGTGGCAAGGAGACTCTGATCCCGAGGTTGCTGCTGCTTTGCTGACATGAATGGTCTTGTCCAGATGACCTGGTCTCTATTTCACCCTGTCAGTTAGTTTCAGAGAAAAAGTAGTGAGGCAGCACAACCCCGAGGTACCCAGAGGCCTCTTCCACGGACGGGACCTCTCCCGGTGCATCCTCCGTGACCATCCGCACTCTGGCCGCCCGCCATGCTAGGCTGTGCCTGTGACTTCAAGCTCAGACAGAGGCCTGGCTGAGACGGTGACCGCACAGGCCTGGCACAAGGCTGCCCTCCTCGCCCACTCAGCTGGGCCATTCTCCCCCTCCCCCGAGTGCCCAAACCCATGTCCCTCCTTCGGGGTTATCATGTGCCAGGCATCAGGACTTTGCACACGGTGACTCGGCTGGAGCTCATCTTCTCTCTGTGCAATCCGGCCCGGGGTTGACCTACCTCTGCCCAGAGAGCTGCCCTGAGCGTCTTAGGGGCTGCACTGCTTTCATTCCCCAACTGGACGCCAGGCGTGCTTCCTTCTATGTCCTGGGGCAGTTGTAAACCTGGTTTGTTGCTTGGACACCTGCCTTCTGTGACAGGGTGGGACATGGGGTGGTGGGCAGAGGCCACCGGAGCAGACCTGTGGGGCCCCCACCACCCATGCCGGGTTAGTGGCACTTTTGTTAGTATCCCACCCACGGCTGCTGTGACAAACTGCCACAACTGGTGGCTCAGGGCCCCACAGGCTTCTTATGGGAGTCGCAGGCGTTGGACGTCGGAGGCGGATCTCCCTGGTAAAGTCAGACGTGGGCAGGACTGGAGGGAAGATCCTCTCCCTCACCCTTCCCAGCTTATAGGGACCTGCCCTCCTGGCTGAGGCCCTTCCTCATTAGAACCCGGCAGTGTGGCATCTGCACCTGCCTCTGACACTGACTGGGGCTTCTTCCCTGCATTGAAAGCCCCTCAGGGTCACATTGGACCCACCCGGCTAACCCAGCACAACCTCCTTGTGACATTGACTGATTGGTGACCTGAACTCCATCCGCAGCCTTGATTCTCCTTTGCCGGCTCACAGATGCTCACGGGTCCCCAGGGCCCAGAGGGGGACCCCCCGGGGACCAATTCCCTGCCCGCCACCAGCGCTCGGAGCAGAACTGTTGAGCGGCTGAGTGATTGAATGGGTGCCCTACCACAGAAGCTCCTGGACAGAGCGGGGCCCACGGTCACCTTCTGGGCTTTGCAGAGGACGAGAGCAGGTTCCATTCACCCTTCGCCATGGAGAGCGATGCGGTGTTCCTGCTCGACTGAAACGCTCATGTCACTGGAAGTCCCTCACTCAGCTCCAAGACACTGTTGAGGACGACACATGCCACCTCATGGCTGGTCCCAGGGCAGCACCCACCTTGCTTTGTTCTCGGGGTGACTGGCATTCCCACGGATTCCATGTTCACATACCACCAAAGGCTGCCGGCTAGGGCTCCACCAAGTGCCTCGCAAGGTCCAGATTGCTGGAACTCAGAGACCCAGATCAGCGCTGGGTTGCAATCTGCGGAGGGCCCTGTCGCCCTGCGAAGCCACTTTCCTGGAGCCGTGGGCGTGTGCGCTCCTTCTGTGGACCTGTGTGCCCAGGGAGTGGCAGAGACGGATGTTTTGAGTGGGCGCCACCTTTCAGTCATTGCAGGCCTTGGCGTCTCGGTGATGAGCTCGATGAGGCTGTCACCAACCTTACCAACCTGGTTCCTTTTGGATTGTTGAACCCAGGTGGTTGAAATGCCAGGGAAACCTCTTCCGTGGCTTCTAACTCCCCAGCCCAGCATTTGCAGACTTGCCGTGGTTTTGATCGGGGTGCTTTGGTGTGTCTTTGGCTGAAGGTGAACTTACATCTCCCCCAGTTTTTGCTCATGACTAGCTCGGTACACCTCCTCCACCTGCGGGAGCGTGGGAAACGCTGGGGAAACAAGCTACGAAGGACTTTTTGTTTTGCCTAAGCGAGCCAAGGTCTGAAAGAAATCGGGAGCCACAGATGGACACTGTTCTCGCATAACTCCCCTGCCCTGTGGTCCTGAGAACGGTTCACGGGGACCTGGAGAGAAGACTCAGTTCCACAGGGATGCTGTGTTGTGAATCGGGTGGATAAGCCTGTTTCTGCGTCATGGCTGCTCCTCCTGGCTGGGCGGGGGTTAACTATGCCAGGTGATGATGAACACGCTAACACATCCACAAGGGAGCGGAGTGACTGGCCAGACTTCCATTCACTGCCTGTGACTGGGGAGTGCCGCAGCCGCATGCCATAGTCAGAGCCATCACATGGGGTGTGGCTGTGCTCCACATCTGTGGAGAGAAGATGGTGAGGTGACTGGAGAGCCCTGAGGGCCAGGTGGGCTGACCTCTAACTTCCTGTCCCCCAGTGGTCCACAGACACCTGCAGGTGAGATAGCAGGAACTTAAGAAGCAGTGTTGGAGGCCTAGTTGCCCATTCAAGGAGTGTCCAGCAGAAGATGGGCAGAGCGCTCAGGCAGTGCACAGAGCAGCGGCCTGTGCTGTGGGCAGCCCTAACAAGGGATGCCCAGCTTCCCAAGCAGGTGGAGTCAGCTGTGCAAGTTGAGATTTAGACCACACAAAGGTACCACTTCACACACACTGGACACGCCCACCATGGATCCATGATGAGAGAAGGAGGGCTCTCACCGTCTTCCAGGATGGACGCTGCAGTCAGAGTGATCTGCAGCGAGCAGGAGATTCAAAGATGCACATGCCCCAGGACCCAGAGGTTTTCCTGGTTTCTTATTCTAGAGGAAGCTCTTGCTCATATAATACAGGATGAACATGAGACCATTCCAAAGAGCATTTTTAAATAGTAAACCATTGGAAACAACTTGCTTACTGATTTAAAAAAAATGCATAAATAGTGTAATGTCCATTCAATGTATATTCTACAGCAAAATAAATGAATAAATAAAAGACTGAACTGCAAGTGGGGTGACATTACAAACAGATGAAAGGACAGGTTGGTGCATACACTGTGACATCCTTCACAGTGTTTGAAACTCGAAAATTATACATAAACATATAGAAATATATAAATGTATTGTTGAAAGTATATCAGTATAGATGTCCACAGTTTAGGGTATAAAATACCTCAGGGTGGGCAAAATATGGGCTTGTGCATAGCACACAAGCCCTGTGGGCTTGGACTGGATCTTTAATAGTTTATATCCATTGCATTTGTGTTAGGCACAGGGGTGTTTGTTTTATATATGCATATATATAAATACACACACATATAAATACACACATTTGTACATATCTCATCATAATAAGATAGTCTTATTTTATCATTTTATTTTACATGTATGTATAGTTCTATACTTTGTTGTGTGTCTGAAATGTTATGAAAATCTAAAGAGTTTAAATAAAACCAGTTTTGTTTTAGAGTTAAGGAGTCCCTGGATATCAGGAAAAGATGCTCACAATGATCATAACCCTTTTGTGCAGATGGTTGAGTGTTCCCTGTCACATGAAGAAGATGGTTACCACCTCATTTTATGCTTTCTAAAATATTTTGGGTGCTTCCTGGTGCTAACCCCTGTGTTCAGTTTCACTTGGGGCTTTGGGGAAGCCTTTTGTACTTATTAGTGCAGTTCTGTGTGTTCCCCATCTTCTAGCTGGAAATGGAGCTCTGGGAGACAAGTAAGGCTTTGGAAGCCTTTTTGGTGAAGATGCCTCCATTGTCTTGGCCGTCGGAACCCAGCAGCTGGCACACTGCTCACGAGACTTTGTTAAATGAGAAACGAGAGGGGTAGGCGGGAATCCTGCCTGACCCACCTCCCAGGCTGCAACTACAGAGGTTCCTCATTCTCTCTGAATATGGGTCTCCTCACGGAAAGACGATCGCGATCTTGCAGGATTCTTGAGAAGGTTAAATGGCAGAGTGCACCAGGAGCGCTTGGAATCGGTCTGTCTGCAGTGAGCAGTTTCCTCCCATCTCCTGGAACCCTTGGTTGCTCTGTGTGAAAGTTGGGAGACTTGCCTACTTTGGTTTGCATTCCATGTTCAATTTTACGTTTTAATTTACTGACATTTGCACTTATTGACAAAGCAGAACTCCACTGCCCACGGCACTTGAGTGAAGCATCACATCCTGTGAAGCTCCACTTGAGTTCCCCCTTTGGAGCTGTGCTGTTATTAAAGCCAGATCCTATATTCATGAAATAGGTCCAGGTTTGACCTTGGCAATTGGTTGCAAATAAAATTGACTGATATCACAGCTGACCATAACTAGGTACATCCTCCAGGGTGAGTCCAATTATTGACCACTACGTACTTCTCAGTCACAGGCTGTGCACCTGGTGCTGCCTTACCTGCCATGTGCATGACTGGGGACACATACAGCAGGTAGTGCCTGCAAGAACAAGGAATTGCACCCAGAGAGCAGAGGACCTTGCACAAATAAATGAGAAAAAGCTATAAACACAGTAGAAAATTAGCCCAGGACATAGACAAGCAGTTCACAGGAGAGGATGCCAAGAAACACATGGAAAGATGCTCAATGTCTCCAGTAATCAAGGAAGCACAGAACCTGAGACAAGCACCTACATTTATCATATTGGCGAAAAGGTAGCACCTGACAGGAAGTGGGGTAATGGAACTCTCATATTCTGCAGGTGGGAGTGCCAATTGGCATAACCACTTTAGACAGCAATTTGGCAATATCCAGCTAAGCAGAAGATGTGCTTCATTCATAACCAGCAATTCTTCTGCTAAATGCACACCCCAGAAGATGCCTTGCATCTGAAATCAGAGGCAGCTACACAACCTTCACTGATTGTAACAGGGAAATATTGCCAACAAGCAAGTCCATGTGCGTACAGTGGAGCAGTATGCATGCATTAAATAAACTGGAGTTGCCACAGCCTAATGAGCAATTGCAAAAAAAAACAAGGTAGAGGTGCAGCGGATAAGGGAAACTGAGGAGAAGTCATGTCACGATACTACCACAATTTCAAAAGCCCACGAGACAATATTCTGCTCTGTGTGCACATGTGTAATTAATATTAAAATGCATGCATGTTTTATAATACGTTTATGATGATGGTGTAATGTATGTATATGTGATACGCATGCGTGTGTGTCCATCTGTGTACCTACATGTGCACGGTGGGATGTGTGCCATACACACACGTACTCACGTGCATTTGTGTAACAACAGAACAGGAAGGGTGAACCCTAGGCTGGACTATGGCCACTTTTGGGGAAGGAGAGGACACAGGGAGGTTGGGGAAGACCAATTCAATCTGGGTGGTGTGGACATGCTTCCCTGTACAGCTCTGTACATCTTTTGTGTCCCTACAACATCCTGCTGCAAAGCCTTTGCATCCAGCTTCCTTGACAAGCTCCAAGATGCCACTTTGCAGGAACCCAGGAAGTGCTGCATGATGACTGCAGAGGCGTGCTGGGCGCTGGGGTGGGGAGGCGTGGGCGTCCCAGACTGCCACGTCCCCTTGACAGAGTCCTCATCCTGCTAGACACTCAGCTTCTCCCCTCTGCAAAGTGGCTCAAATAACACCTGCCCCCGTGGCTGTGGAGACTAACGGATACTGTGAGGAGTGTGCTGTGTCCTCTCTGGAGCAGAGAAATGACGTTAGCTTCTTAACAGCCACGCCGCACAAACATAGCAACAAATAAAGCAAATCGACAGAGGCACTCCAAAGTGTGTGATGTAACCAGCAGATCTACATCATGATGATTCTCACACACGGTCAACATAAAACACTCCCGACACAGGTATTTCCTTGCTTGAGATCTTTGCACTGCAGTGTTTGTTCCGCGTTCTCGGTACACCCCCATGAAGACCAGCTATGTGTCCAGTGCTCTGTGGCCCTTGGGGTTCTAGGCTGCCATCTGGGGCAGGGAGCCCTAGAGAATGGTGGCAGTGGACATGAGAATCACAGGCATCTCTAAGGGTGCTGAGCACAGCGTGGAGGGGAGTCGGTGTGAGCCAGGACACACTGGATGCATTGGCCGTTCATCCTCTTACCCTCGGGCTCTCCTGGAGTGTAGGGTGATGGGCCTGGTGGCTTAGATATAATGGGCTCTAATGATCACAACGGCCCTGCAAGTGGGCACCGTGATTCCCACTGATAACAGAAAGCCAAGGTGCACCTCAGGTGGGCATGTTGTGCCAAGTGCTCCCTGGTGCCCACAGTCACTCCATCTCTGTACTGTGTGGCCCTCACAGAGCTGCTTGTCTATTAGGGATGCAAGACGCAGGGTCAAATGATCATGGCCAAGACAGGCCATGATAGAAATGTGGACGAGGGACAGGGGCATCTCGAGAGGGAAGGACTTGAAGCGGGGATTGCTAAGAACCGTGTCTGTCCCCTAGACAGGCCAGCAAACGCTTTGTGGAAAGGGCCAGATGATATTTTTGGCCTTGAGGGCCGTGCAGTTTCTCCCTGGCCAGGTGACCCTGCTGCTGTGTAGAGAAGACACGTGAGCTTATGGGTGGGGGCTGTGTGCCTGCAGCTTCTGTCATGTAAGCAGGGGGTCAGCAGCCTACAGCTGGGAGTGGGCTCCACTTTGTCCAACCCTGCCTGAGTGTGATGTCACGTGACAATGGTACAGCGGCATGGTAAATAATGTCAAAGCCCACAGTGAGAAAGCAATCCCTTTTAAAGCTGTTAGTCAGTCTTCTGGGCCATGTCTTAGAGAAATTCTAGATTGTCGTCAACGTGTATTTAACATTTCATGGATTCTTGGTAATTTCTGATTTTAGCAAAGATACGTGTTAAGAACCTACCATCGCCCAGCTGAGACCTTCCTTACAATGCTACGGAGCTTCACTCTATGGTGATGATATGAGGTTTCTTTTCAAAATACATGAATTTACATATCAGGGGGTGTCTGCTTAACTATCTGAGGTTTAGAAAACACTCTCCTGGTTCAGTTTCCACAGTTTATGATAGACGAAGAAGAGAAGCCCTGAGTTCGGCGGTCTGCCCCACGTCCTGGGGCCACACAGCTCAAAGGCATCAGCAAGAAGGCCTGGGCCCTGACTCTGGGTGGTTAGAGGAGCCAGGAGGAGAGGGATGGAGGTCACAGTGGAAACACGGGGAGCAGGAAGGTGGGATGGGAACGCTTGCCTGGCTCTGTCCTGGGACCACATGTACTGTTGGGGCTGCTGTTCCCTCCTGGACCCCACGTAGCCTCTCAGCTCACTCGGGCCACCACTTCTAGTACCACGTGGTCTCCACCATGGCCCTTACCCTGTCTTACTAGGAGTCTGACGAGTTGATTTTCAGCAACCACAGAAAGAGGAATTTGGGGGCATTTTGTTTTGTTGGAAGAGGCAAATGAATGCATTTTGTTCCTGTGGCTGTTCAAAACTAAGATAAAACCTCTCCTTTCTATGAACATATTCTGTCTTTCTCAGAAACACAGCCCTTCAGTTCAGACCTGCCCAATTAATCAATGAATCCCTGGACAGGCAGCAGCTGCTCCTGCTGGTGGCCCCTCCACCTGCCCTCCCTGCCCCTCTGGGTGTCCTGCTTGGTCCAGGAGGACAGAGGTGTGAGCGTGCTCTCTGAGACACGTTCAGCTCGTACCTGGAGGATTTTCATGATATAACACAGCTCAGTAAGTCACAAAATGAGCTTCTGGGAGACATTCCCTGTTAGAATCTGAACATAGAATAATGTCTCCTTAAGCTGCACCGCCACGGGCCTTGCTGTTGTAAGAGGGAGGCGTCTTCCGACTGCCCTGCTCACCTGGGGCAATGCTTGGGGACGCAGCTCAGCCTCCCCCTGCTTGTGAGGCCCGGTGACAGCTGGTGAGGGGAGTTACATGGCCCCATGACACTCAGCCCTGGCAAAGCAAGGACACTGGACAGAGGGCCTGAGTGCCTGTCCACATGTCAGGGTTGTCTGGACGGATCTAACCTGAGCCAGAGGGAGCTGGGGGCACTTCCTGTGGGGTCTCCAGGAGGCAGGCTTACTAGAGGTCACAGGAAGTGCAGGACATGGCGCTGTGCAGATGATGGGCCTGGGGGGCATCCTGGCATCTTGTGGTCTCCTCAGATGCCAGCCTCCTGCTGCTCACAGATACTGTGGCTCACTGAGTGTGCGTGCAGAGCTGGCACGGGTAAACCCTGGACCTGGAGGTGCGGAGGTGAGTCAGGGGACAGGGAGCTGCCCTTGGGGAGCGTGGCCTCGGGGGCATGAGGAGTGAAGGTGGGTGGCTGTGGAGGGCAGGAGCGCCGAGGGTTCAGTGTTGTGGGGAGCGTGTCTCCTGATGGTCTAATTATGGTGGGGCCCTTAGGTATGAGTACATGCATGTGGCACTGGGGCGAGGTGCAGGCTGGCCTGGCTGGAGGTGGCTGCCTCTCCAGCTCCCTGCTGGTCCCCAGGCCGACGGTGATGGACATCCTCTCTGCAGCTCCCGTGGTTGTCTCCCTAGCAGCTCACTGAGCCACCCTGGGTGAATGGTGGGACGATACGGTCAGGAGGAGGTGACTGGGAGCTGCCCTCTCACTGATGGGCATGGGGCAGGCGATAGGGAGGGAGGAGGGGCAGCGTGGCAGAAGGGCCCTTTGAAAGGCAGGCAGTGCCACACACGAGGTCCGCCTGCTTTGGGAAGTGCAGGCGTGGGTGTGCGTCCCGCGTTCCATTTCATACAGAGAAGCGTGTGTGGCAGCGGGGGTATCATGTGGTCCTGGGTGTTTGGTATGTGGCACTTGCAGTTTTCTTTATTACAAATGCAAATCATGGCTCTAGCTGTCTGATCCACTTGCTTCAAATCTTGACCTGGTCTTCTGTTGTCTGAGAAACAGAGAAAGCCACTCTGAACAGAGGGAGGTTCAAACCACACTCTGGAGACCACTGTGGGGATATTACGTGGATACTGCTCAGTGCAGGGCAAGAAGCCCATAGAGGGTCTTGAGAAGGCAGACCTGAGGTGCGATTCATAGTTTGAGCTCTGGTTGTGTGCGCTGTGCAGAAAAAGCCTGCAGAGCACCCAGGGCACCAATGCAGACTCCAGGGGGACCCTCTCCCAGGGCGAGGGCCTCAGGGAAGGCGAACCAGACAGAGCAGCATCGGGATGCAAAATGAGCTGCGGCACCTCGGTGACAGTGCACGCCTACATGCACAGGGCCCTGGGCTCAATTCCTATCCCTAGAAAGAAAGGGGAAAAAAAGGAAGGAAGGAAATAGGAAGCTCCACAGAGGTGGCCATGGACAGACCTGCAGTCCGGGAGAACATCCTGTACATGTCCACATCAAAACCTGATTTAAGGACTTGTTACCTGATTTAATCTCTCAAACTTAATACCTTTCTCAAAGAAGTGAGACCTGCCAGCTCACGCTGAAGCCTGTCCCACTGACTTTCTGTCGTACCGATTGACGGATGGGCGCTCTCTCCGGCGCTCCACTGGGTTTGTGTTTTGCCATTTGAAAGTGCTGGCCTTCTGGGTCCTCGTGAATCTCTGCTGGGTCTAATATGTCCCCGCACTTGCCCTCTAGGTGGGGACGCACCGTGGACACCTTCCACACTAATGCCCACTTTCATGCGTAACTGCAGCAAAGGGCTTCTCTCACTGGAGCTAGAGGGAGCCTGGCCCACACACACCACCTGTGCTGGGCTGCTCCCTGCCCAGCCGGAGGACAGTGTGTAATGAGAAACCAACGATATCCAAGAATCCCCTCCTTCCTTCCTTCATGTGCCTTCAGAGAGTCCGGAAAACATTTATTTGGTAACAAATGTTTGGCGGTGAGAAAGGAAATGCAATTCTAAATTTCCAGGTGTGGCTTTCACTTCCTGTTTATGAACAGACGCATCCAGGCAGCGAGGAAGAAACTAGAACAGGCCTTTTGTCCCCCAGGTCTTCCAATCCATGGAGACAAAGCTCAAGGTGGTTCCATCCACCACTAGTCAGTGAAACAGGGCTTCCCGGGCTGCGTGGGGCTCACGTTTACATCTCTGTGGTTGTAGGGGAAATTGCCCTCCAACCCAAATGATGCGGTGGGCTCTGAAATAACTATGACTCTCTGTGGAGCTCACTAATGAGGATCAGTGAGAGCTGGAAGTTTCGGGTAACTCCACAGTCCCACCGCAGCTCATTCAGGGGGGCTTCTCACGCAGGGTTCTCCCCACTTCTGAAGTCAAGATGGCGCAAGGGCTGAAATTAACAAAATGAGGACGTGTGACTGCAGCTGCTCCTTCTGCTCTGTCCTGTCCCTTGGAAATTTCTGCGAGCAGCAATAGGAAACCTCTTCCAGTTCCTGGCTGGAGGACTCTTCCTGCTCTGTTTCCATGCCAGAGAAGTTTTACAAGAAATATCAGTGCCACGATGTTGCTCTAGGTCCTTGTAAAAAGCAGCACCCAGGCTTCATGGCTCCTCGTAACTGTTTGGCCTCAAATTTTGCAAATGAAGAGAAGCAGCCGACAGGGGACAGGGGCATCGACAGAGAAGGCCTTTGCCCACGCATGAGGGTGGAGAGGTGTGGGTGGAGGACCAGGTATCCTGCGGGGGTCCGTGGGCCCGGAAGGAGTTTGAGCTTTGGTCTGGACTTGGGTCTTGGGTACTCAGCTCTGTGGGACTCTGATAGTTACTCTACCTTGTCTTTAAAGAGGGCCAGTTACAGTACTGACCTCGCAGATCTGTTGTGGGAATTAGAAAGACTGCAGGAGGAGCAGAAACCCTGCCGGGTCCAAGTAACCAGCAAGAAACGCTTTATTGCAGGCTATTGCCGTGGGGGAAAGAGGCCAGGACTCAGCCTAGCTCCATTCCTGGGAAACTAGGATGTGAGAGCAGAGGAGAGAACCCTGGGCCTGGGGCTGACTGGCCTACCCAGAGGAGAAGCAGACTTCCCCATGTCCTCACGGAAGGGGCAGTTTTACAGCTTGGAGGCAGGTCCCCAACCCCGAGAGGTCCTCAGTATCATCCAGTGAAATTCAAACAATTTCATTTATGAAGTTCAAGACAAAAGCCAGATTCACACCTTTACTTTGCAATGTGAACTTTGGAGACAGAGTACAGATTTGAATATAGTGTAACTGAAGAAATTCCTTGCTTAATAGAGGATAAGGTTGATGTTTTAAAAGGCACTTATTTTTTTATTTTTTAAGAGACAAAATTTTTAAAGAAAGTGCTTCACATGCAAGAGAGAATGCTGGTCCACTCCAGAGGCAGACATCTTAAAAAAAAAAAAAAGAAGAAGAAAAAGGAAGAAAGTCACTTGTAGAGTGACACGGGGATCTTATCTTAGGTAGTGTGGTTCTCTACACCTGAATGGCTGCCCTTTGGAGACGTGAGGGCTTCTGGTTCATGCTGGGGAAGTCACCGCAGCTTCCTGTCTTTATTGGGGGGTTGAGAGAGAGCAGTTTTGTGTCTGTTATGACTTCAATGTCATTGAACGTCATTCTTCCTAATGAGCGCTCTAAAGTCACCATTATAACTGAGGAACATCTGACCTAAATATCCACATGGCCTTTTCCATCCTCGTGGATCTGTCTCCATTTATTTCTGTGTCTCTATTTCTCTGTTCCTCTGACTGTGTCTCTCCCTGTCTCTCTCTTACAAATAAATCCCCCTCCCCACAGACACACCTGCATCTGTACAAAGTTACCAGCTCATCACCTGGGAAAGTGTCAGGGAAGAACGAGATCCCAAGCCCTGGGACCACAGCCTTGGCTGTGATGAACCACCCTCCAGATCTTATTGTCTTCTCTGCCTAACTTAGTAAATCAGCACCTGCTGTCACTCTGAGTAGTCACACTCACACCAAACCGGGACTGACTGCCAGCATGTCCTGTGGCTGTTGGCTCCAGTTGTAGCTGGTGCTAGGGCCAGGAAGGTACTGACGCCCCTGGTGGCGCTCACCAGGACGTGAGGCACCCGGGGACTTTCACAGGCAGCCTCCATTCCTTCTGGGCTTCTCCGCCTCTCTGAGCATCCCTCCTTGGCTCTGTGACTCTCTGCTGTTCTGTATATTTGTGTGATTTGAAAACGTACCACCCTAGGGACAGCAACAGAGATCATTGTAGACATCAAGGTAAAAAAGAAAGAAAGAAAGAAAGAGAAAAGATAAGAGCCAGGGAAGGGAGAGGAAAGCAAGGACCATGCTGCGTGCATTTCCCATCATTACTGAAGAACTCGGGCTCAAAAGACCTTCCAAAGCAAACAGTGCAGAGGTGGGTCTCCAAGCGCATGGTCACTGGGGCATTGAGGGCAGGGGGCTATGGCAGCAGACACAGCCTTCGGGGACACACTTCTTTATAAATACATGTAAATACCTGGCATAGATGCTCACAGGAAGTGTCTATTAAAGTTGTTGTTTCTTCAGAAGCTCAAACTCTCGAAAACAGAAGTGCCGTAAGAATCCCAGAAGGTAAAATTTCTTATATGACTTAGTGTTAGCTCCCAGAAGCAGCATAATGTTTTAAAATAAGAAAATTGCAAAGCAGAGATCGGTGGTTTAAGATTATGTATTTTTGTAGTCTCTTAGGTGTTAATGAAACCACAAGGCAAATTTTAAAGAAGGAAAGCCCTTTTCCTAACTCTGGTGTGTGAGCCCAGAGAATAGCAGGAAAGCAGAAGCAGCAGTTTTCTCTATAAGACAAAATGCTTTCCCATACATTTTTAAATAAAGAAATCAGACTCAGATGGGCCAGGATTCTGTTTTCCTTGTCTCTGACATTTTAATTTAGACCCCAAGTGATTACTCTCATGAGTAATTTGGTGTAGTCCAAAAAGTGATCTAAAAGCATCATGTTTAGCTCCAAGATTGGGGGCATGGGGGCTCTCTAGGTGAGCCGGTACATCCAGTCCCTTTAAGTTGCACTGCTATATGGGTGGTTGGTAAACACCTGCTCTGTACCAGTCCTGAAGGGAGCGCAGGGGCAGACGCCAACTGTGGGTGCCCGCAGGCGATTCCTGAGCAGACCTGTCCAGAAGCCTGACCGTCTCAGGCAGACTCTTGGGGGAGAATTTTTTTTTTTTTTAATACTGTGCTATTAACTTATATGGAAACCAAGTCTCAGAAGTTATTGGCTGAGGCTCTTTGAGCTGGATATTTTTAAGTTTGGGCCAGAAGCTTCCATAGCTGCCGTGTTCACTTTCCTATTATTCCTGCGTTCCCTGTGAAGAGCACATTAGTGGTTCTTCGGCAGTAAGAAAATGGAACAATATGAGAGAAGGCTGTCAGGCCGGGCTGGTGAGTGGGAGATGGATGGGGAGCACGATGGGCCCTGACAGCGCTCGGGCAGGCTTGCTGGCAGGACCCTCCTGCCATCCATCACAATTGCACCAGGCACAGGGTGTCATTCGGATGTACTTAAATTCCCAAAGAGCTGATAAAATGAATCCAATTGGGGAAAGCTCTGAGCACAGACTGGGGCCCCTTGACTTCTCAGGGTATTAATGCAGACAAGGAAACGCAGCTGGCAGAGTCTGTCCTCGCCGTGCTTCTGCGGCTCTGAGTCCTGAGCAATGCAGTTCTATTTCTGGGCCTGCTTGCTCCCAGGTGACAAATATTAAAGCCGTAACGAGTTTTCTACCTGCCTCGGCATTGGCTGGGAGATTCACAGCTCAGATTTCCCTGGCCCTCTTCAATATTTACCTAATTTGGACAAAAGTGGGATCGGCGGGTTTATATTGTTTCTAGGATTTAAATAGATAAAAAGTTCTTTGTAAGAATTGGAAACTGTGTAACTTTTGCAAACTTTAGACTTGACTATTTCTTAACCAGTCCAGAGATGCTTTATCCATAATGCATAAGAGTTAGGAAACCAGGGCAAAGACATAGGGCAAGTCAGCCCCAGCCTCCAGGGTGATGTCTGTCTCCTAGGACAGCGTTTTGCTTTGCCAGGCACATGGTGGCACAAAGCTGGCTGCTGTGTCCTTTGGAGAAAAGATAATGGGTGTGTTGGAATTAAAAGCTTGGTGGTGTCGAGTGCAGCAAGGTATCATTACAAGCCCAGCTCCCTCCTTGCTCCCATGTGGGGTTCCTACTGAAACACATGTGACCCAAACTGAGCTTGTGACCTGCACAGGGCAATTTGCAGCAGGGAATCCAAGTGAGGAGAAAACTGCACAGAATGTGGAAGAGAAAAGGGGTCCACATGGCTAAGACAAGGAAAGGGCACCTACTGTCAGCAAGGCAGCCAGGGTCCGGGCTGCAGGGAAGGGGAGGTGCGGGAAGGGACCCTAAGCAGACCCTAAGTCCTGCCGGGGGAAGAAGCCTTGAGACTTCCCAAATGCTTTGGCAAGATCCCTCCAGCTGGAGCTGGGGGAGAAGAGGGGCCCTGGCCACATGCCTGGAGGGGAGATTCCCATCCACAGCTCTGGTGACCCAGGTGCGCCGACAGGAGGAGGAGAGCTTGAAAACCAGGAGAGGTTGGGTGCTGGTCACGTGGTCTCCAGGGCTGGGTGGGAGATGGGACCAGTCCTGCAGGAAGAGGGAGAAACAGGATCGTGAATGGATGTGGACTGGCTGACGGCTAATAGCATCGGAACCCAGCATGAAGTTCCCTCCTTGTTCTTACCACCTGAAGACATTCGGGAGAAAATAAAATCCCGATCCTGCCATCACAGCCAAGCTAACTGCTGTGGTTCTGGGTCCTCTTTCCATCTTTGGCACCCAAGATGAGACTTTTTGACCGAGTCACAATTATACACAAACATGTCTGGCTTTTCAGTTTGTCCATAGGCATTGCCCAGGGGCTAAATTTTATTCCTAATTATGATGTTCAGGCCCTTTAATGGTCTTAAGGAGCAGGCACCAAGCCCAGGTGCTCTGCCCTCACAGGGCATCTAGTGCTCAGAATGTCCTTCTGCTGTGCCTGATGCCACAGTGGACATGTTCTGTCCTTCACCCCGGGAGTCTTTTCTGTGTGTGTGCCTGTGAGAGTTCACAGTCTTATGTAATAGGGCTCTTATGTGACACGGGGAGGATCTCTTGACTTTTACGGCCAGGTGTTCAAGGAATTTTCTTTTTTCTCCCCTCCCTCCCTCCCTCTCTCCCTCCTTCCTTCCTTCCTTCCTTCCTTCCCTCCCTCCCTCCCTCCCTCCCTCCCTCCCTTCCTTCCTTCCTTCCTTCCTTCCTTCCTTCCTTCCTTCCTTCCTTCTTTCTTTCTGATTCATTGTTAAATTTTTTTAGATGTCACATAGAAATGGGAACAAGGGTGTGAGTTTTCTGTGCTTGGCTTATTTCATATAATGTCGTCCTTCATTTATGGGGATGTCAAAAATAATAGAATTTTCTTCTTTTTAAAGGCTGGATAGCATTCCGTGGTGTCTGTCTCCTACATTTCTGTGGTGGACACCTGGCCATGGTGAACCCACTAGTGTTGCAATGAACAATTAGTGACCTTGTGTCCACAGATCATCACATCAGTTCATACCCCCAAATTGATACAATTATATATAGTCACTTTACATAAAAAATATTTTTTTGAGACATGAAAGCCAACGAAAAACCCTAGAAAACAAAAATAAGGAGTTCTTCTTTAGGATGCCAGATTTGTACCCCTGTGGCTGTCGGTCAGGATGACGGGAGCAGCTCCAGCTGTCCAGTGATGCCTTCATCTGGCTGGGAGGAAGACTTTAGAACCTTGACACCTCATGTTGCCTCCAAATGATCCTTTTTCATCTACAAGTTTGCCAGCCACTCACCAGAGATCATCAATCACTTTCTTTTCTCCCCACCCCAGTCCTTACCCCCGAGATAATGTCTTTGCTTTCCTAAGTAGGTGCAAAAATGAGCACCTTGGTTTGAATGTTCAGGATCTGTGCTCCCCGCATAATTGTCTTCCTAGGTTTGTTAGCATATGGCTTATGTCTGTGGCTGTGTCTGATCCATCTCTCCGTGGAGGTGGGAGCATCCTAGGGTCCTTCCAGGTCTTTGGTTTGGGCTGCCCCCAACCCTTACCACTGACAATTGTGTAGCGCTTCCTGAACCTGCGTGTGGGGTGGGCCTGACAGGCAGCTTCAGTGTGTGGTTTGTGCAGAGGCCTTGAAGCTGCACCCCCATGAGCTCCAAGCATTTGGAAGGGGGGTGCCGGTAGCTGTCAGGCAGCTCTGGTTTGAATCCGAGCCTTTCCTCCTTCCACTGGCGAGGCTTTGGGAGAGCTAATGATGCCTCTGCAGCCTCCTCTTTCTCTGCTCTTCTCCTCTGGACAGTAGAAGCGGTGATGATAACCAGCGTGTTCCACCCCCGAGGAGCATCCTGAGGATCAGAGGGGTGGTTCATCCAGGGGACTTCTCACATTGCCTAGCACCTTATGGGCATCCAGCTTTTATCAATTAGTCACAAAACACAGAATAACATCTTCTGTGGCAGTGGCTGGGTGAGACTCCCTGTCCCTGGCTCTATTTGCTTTCCTTCCATGTTCCAGAATCTTCCTTCTTCAAATGTCCCAGGAGGCTCCCGTCTATAAGATGTGGACAAGCCTGCACCCCTTGGTTTTTCAGTCTTGGAATGCAAGCACTCCATTTTCTTAGTGGTCCTGATGTTCTGGACCCATCTGGTGGCGAGGTGTGCGCCCACGTGCTGTGGCTTTACCCTTCCTCCACGTCCGGCGGCCCTAAACTCACATAAGCCCCCGTTTTTGCCTGTCTGTTTTCCTCACACACCACATGTACTTTATGTTCCCAACTTTTGAATTAAAAGTGGACGGCACCTATTCACACAGCAGGACAACAGGGAAAGACGGTGCTACCAGGCCCCTGGGACACCTGTGGGGTTTGCCTGTCCAGGTCGTGCTCAAGCTCGCCTGCACTTGGTGTTTGTGGATCCAAACACACCACCACTCACGCTATCTAACTATCGGCCAGGAGGTGACATGTCACCACTCCCACCATGCCCAGCTCCTTCTCACACCCTGAAAATCCAGAGGGAAAGAAATGCTATGTCCACAACTGTGGTAATGTCCACGACTTGGCACTTTCCCAGGTGCGTGTCTCGCCTCACGACTTAACCCTGTTTGCTAATATATATATTTTATGTAAAGTAGGTCCTAAACACAACCCAGGTTGTCACACGGTGCCTCCCCAGTGGTGGCCCTGTTGCACGACGCGTCCACTCACAGGTCAGAGGTGGAGCCTTGCCTGCTTGAGCTGATCGGTCAGCAGGGGATTTTCAAGGATGAGTGTTCGATTGTGGAATTGTTGTCTTCCTCGTGTGTTGCCTGAGCTCCCAGCTCTGGTGGAAGGCAGCGCTGAGCCCAGGGGTAGGAAGGGTCAGAGGAGCACCCCAACTCCACGGGAGCACGCAGCCCTCCACATCATGCTCCCGGCCGAAATGAGCCAACAGGGCGCAGGAAGGCGTCTCTTCTGAGGTCAGAGGTCATCTCCCGAGGGATGTCCGGGGCTGAGCCTTCAGGACCCAGCAGTGGCCCTCTGTGGAGCGTAGCTTTAAGCTGTGCACTGCAATGTGACCCTCGCAAATGTGGTGAAGGGAGATCATAGAAATAAATATGAATTATACTTCTGGTAAGTGCCACCAAGGAGTAGCCACTGGTATGCTGAGAAGGTCCAGTGGGCGTGACGAGGGGCTGGGCAGGGACGCCATCTGGAAGGGTTGAAGGAGGCTCACGAGAGAGCATCACGAGGCCAGAGGCAGGGAGGCTGGTGTGGCTGAAGTGGACGGGGGGAGGGAGGGAGGGAGAGACGGAGAGAGACAGGGACAGAGACACATCAGGGATTGAGACAGAGACAGGGAGAGATGAAAGGGGGAAAAGGACAGAGAGAGAGAGAGACAAAGGAAACCAGAGATAGGCAGAGACAGAGGGAGGCAGGGAGAAGGGGAGGGCGAGGGTGGACGTGCACACAGCGGGCAGGAGCAGGACCACCAGGGCAGCGCTGCTCATAGAAAGCAACTTTGGCTTTTTCTGGAAGCATCAGGAGGCAAGAGCTGGAGCTGTGGCCACTGAGCATCCCCTTCAGTGCTTGTCCACGGAAACACCGTCCAAGCCCCTGAGCACACCCACCTCCTGCCCACTGCCTGCTTCCCCAGCTGGACCCCATGTCCCTCCTTCCCTGCTGAGCCCCCAGAGTCCAGCACTGCCCGCACACAGCAGCGCTCCGGCGGCACACACAGGTAGCGAGAGGTAACGCCGGGGGCTCTTCCTCCCGAGCGGAGGAGGCGCGGCTGCGGCAGGGCCGGCTCTGCCTGGGCTCTGCGCTTGGGCATCTCAGCGCAGGAGTGGGCAGTCAGGCAGCTGGGCCTCTCTGATCCATCTTCCCTGGAATTGCTGAATGTCGGTGCTCTGAAACCAGCATCTTCCCGCGATTCTCTTGGAACACATTTATATTGTGGATTACTCTCTGGCCAGCCCCCGCTCCGTTGATGCTCTGTCTCATTTAGCAAACTCTTTCTGCTGGAATGTGTCAAGCTGGGGAATCATAACGGGAAAACAGGGCTTAGTTGTGGAAGATTGCCAATAATAATGCGTCGCTCCTCTTCTCATTAGGGGAAAAGTACCACCTTTGTCTGATATTAATCACTTCTATTGTCATGAGAGAGGAGCTTTCCGACTTCCGCGTTGCTGAGGAGCAGGGCTCTGCTATGCCCTGGACTGTCCTCATGGCCAGTGAGCATCTGTACTTCTGGGTCTTGTCGAGTGTGGAGGTGGTGGTGGCTCAGACGCTGTGGTGAGATCGTGGCCCACTTCCCCTTTGCTGCCAGAACCCGTCACATCAGTCACGTTGCTCCCTTACCCAATTCTCCGTTGTCCTGCTCTGTTATTTTTAGCAGGCGGTTTTGAGTGCAAAAAGTGGCATGTCTGCAGTAAAATCCATCTTAGCTACTGCTGGCTTTCCTGGCTCCACGGAAGACTGGAACCAGGAGGCTGGGCCTTAGCAGGAAGCCTAGGAAGTTACCCCAATAAATCTTTTTCGTAATAAAAAGTTAAAAAAAATATTAGCCAGTGTAACAGTGGCTGTACCAAAGCTTGCTCTTAAAAGCAGGGGAAAGTCTCTGTGAGGAGCATGCTGGGAGACACATAAACCTATCAAAGTCCATGTTTCCTTCCAGAATCATCTGCAACTTGGTTTAAGCATTATATTCCTAAAATCTGGGATGATTTGGCATTATTTCTTTGATTATGTTCCTTGGGGTTCTGAACATCTCAAGAACCAAAGCAAAGAGGTGATCCCGTCAGTTTGGAGAATACTGCATCCTGCGTCTTGTTGCAAAGCCCGGGACCAATCAAGGCCCCTGAAGTGGAGCGGGCTAAGCTCTGCTTAGCTTTCTTTAACCAGCGTTTTTTAAAATTAATAGACTGTGGTGCTTTTTTTGTTTTTCATTTACCACTGATTAAAATTCCATTAGGAACCAGTGTTCCGGGAGACAACAGGAAAACAGGCGGCATCTGATGGGTTGGTAACAGTCACACAGCGTTTATCACCGCAGCGGAGCCAGACTTTCTGGCTTTAATTGGAGGAGGAGAACTCCAAGTTCAGTTGCTCAGAGTCAGAAGAATTATTTATGTAGTTCTTCACAAGAGCAATCAGCTGAACACCCCAGATAGAGACTTCAAAAACCGCCTCTTCAGACTGGGCCTTATTTAAATGCAACCACACAGGTTGAGGGGGGAACAAAACCCTGTGAGTGTAAAGTAACTAATTGTGTTGAAGCAAATAAATTCTGCCTCTAAATAATGCAGCGACTGCGCAGGGCTGTCTTTGACATATCCTGTGTTTGTCCAGTATTTCTAAGACGTTACAGATCACATCCACCTGGATGGTTGGAGACACAGCCATTGCCTTGCTGGTCCCTGGGCTGAAGCAATCAGCAGAACCCTCCAGGGTGCTGCCGGCCTACAGTAGTGAGCGTGCTCCTCCTGGAAAGGGGCTTGGCCAGTGGGGTCCTGGAGACAGCTCAGCCTGGGAGCCTTCATCTCACTGCTCCTGGGAGCTGTGAGTGTAGAGACCAATGGTGGGAACGAGGGAAAACAGGTTGAAGACAATGCTACTTGATTTGGGAAAGTTGTCTATTTTTTTTTTTTTTTTTTGTACCAGGGATTGAACTCAGGGCACTCGACCACTGAGCCACATCCCCAGCCCTATTTTGTGTTTTATGTAGAGACAGGGTCTCACTGAGTTGCTTAGCGCTTCGCTGTTGCTGAGGCTGGCTTTGAACTCGCGATCCTCCTGCCTCAGCCTCCCACAGTGCTGGGATGACAGGCATGCACCACCACGCCTGACTGTTTCTTTTTCTTGGAACTCTTAAAAAAAAATGTTGAGTCCCTTCGCCATAAGCTGATGATCTCAAGAAGGCTAAGGAGTATCAAAAGAAAAGAAAAGAAACAAAAAGACCCAAGAGCAGGAGCAGTGGGAAAAGTGCAAATGTTGGGGGAAAATAATTGGCAAAGCATGTGAGCGGGCAGTGGATGAGCGGAGCCCCGAGAGCATGTGAGCGGGCAGTGGATGAGTGGAGCCCCGAGAGCGATCGGCATGTGAAGACAACCAACTCCCATAGGAGAAGTCGAGGACCCTGAGATAGAACAGTCCTCTGCCCGCACCAGCAAGAGCCCACGTGTGGTGAGGCAGCACCTTGTGTCAGGAGGTGCCAAGCAATAGGAACCACACACAGCTAGAGAGCGTCACCGGGGTGTCCCCGTGGCACCCTGTGTTATGGCTGGACATGAAATGTCCCCAGAAAAGCTCACGTAGTAGGCAATGCAGCAGGGTTCAGAGGTGAAATGATTACATGGTGAGGGCTGTAAACCTCATCAGTGGATTAATCCATTTGATGGATTAGTGATCTCAGTGGATTACTGGGGGATAACTGTGGCCAGGTGAAATGTGGCTGGAGAAAGTAGGTCACTGGGGGTGTGGCCTTGGGGATTATATTTTTTCCTGGCTCCTCTTTCTGCTGCCTGGCTGCCATGAGCTGAGGGGCTTCCTCTCCCGTGCCCTCCTGCCATGATGTTCTGCCTTGTCTCAGGCCCAGAGTGTAGGAGTTGGCCAAGCATGGACAGAGTCCCTGAAACCATGAGCCCAGATGAACTCTTCCTCCTCTAATCTGTCCTTGTCAGGTACTTTGGTGTCCCCAGAAAAGCTACCATGCTCTGGTACCCCGTTTGTCTCCCCGCCTCCCTTTCCCGGTGCCCTGGCAGGCTGCCCCCTTGGTGTGCAACAATGGGCATGCTTGCTCTTTGGGTTCTGGGCTCTCGGCCCCTAGGAGCATTAACAGGAGCCACAAGGCAGAGGGAGGTACATGCTGGTGTCTTCCTGCCTGCCTCCGTGACTCCATGGCCTTGCTGTGGCCGTGTCCCCCCTGGAAGCCCTGCTGGCAGGGATCCTGCTTTGCCGGTCCCCCTCTGGGCCCTGCAGAGCTCCTGCCCAACGTGGTTCACAGCACACACTGACCTCTCCTCACCTTTATGAACAGGTCTGGACTCTTCTCAATGGTTCCAGCTGTCTGAGGTTTTCCCTGCCAGGTCCCGCAGCCCCTGACTAAACAGACTTTGCCCAGGAAGGAAGATACTCAGCACAGTGGGGAAGGAGTGGTAGTGACTGCCCTGTCCCTCCAGATGTGGTCAACTAGGGGGCCGGGTGCTCTGGGACACCATCTCGGCTGGGTCGTTTTTCAAGCGATGAAGGAGAGCAGACATAAGGGGGCGTCTGCTCATCAGCTTTTCCAACCTGATACTTCAGCAGCAGTCAGTGGGCAGGACACCGTGCTATGTGCTGGGTGAGACGGAGGGGTAAAGATGTGTACTGTGAGTTTCTCGCCTTTTAAGAACCACGAATCCAGCCAGAGACAACATGGTAACATAAAAATATTGTAGAGAACTCGGGGTGACGCCAGGAAACACAGCCCCATCCGTCCCTCCCTCCCTCCCCTCTCCGATCTCTTCCCTTCCACTGCAGAGGGACACGCATCCCCTCCTGTGGCCAGGAAGATGCCTGCCTCTTGCCTGGACTCTATGTTGCCTTTAGCCAGAGCCAGGTTTATGCCAGCAGCTGAGGCAGAGTCCTTACAGCCCAGCCTGAGCCATGTGCCCACATCTGAGCCAATCACCAGGCCAATTGAAAATGGACCACTAGTAGCCACTGCATATTACATGGCCACTCCTGATGCACAGTGGGCCACAGCGTGACTAAATGACCACCTCCCTGCCTCCAGTGGAGAGAGGATGTGGATGTGAGTGCAGGAGGCCCAAGGTTCTGAGCACCTGAGGAGGAGTTCAGGGGGGTGAGAAGGTGGGTGGTGGACGGTGGACAGACACCTAAGGGCAGGAAAGCCCTTACAGGGAGTGGCACAGGAAGGCAGCTGGGGCCTGGGGGACACTGTGGCAGAGGGAGCTGCTGGGCACATCGGAAAGGGCTGGAGTAAGGATCAGAGGGCAACGGAGGGCCACTGTGGCCACAGGAGAAATGCCAACCCTCACCAGGGTGATTTGGAGGCGCCTGTGGGCATTGATTGGGCATGCTGTGGCCTGACATGGTTCAAGGTTGTCTCTGGCTGCTCCTAGAGGGGGCACTGGAATGGCTGAGAGCAGGGGCAGAGGGCAGTGAAGGGCGGCACAGCCCCCCCAGAGCAGGGGACAGTGCTGGGCCAGTGGCTGCAGGGGAGGCAGTGTGGTGGCTGGTGGTGAGCCTTGCGATGGAGCTGTGGGTTTAAGGACCAGCGGAATTGGAGATGCCCCCGAGGATCTGGTAGGAACATCCAGCAGATTGCCTTTGTGGGCTGAGCAGGTTTGGGGACAGAAGGAGACATGGATTTGCATGGTTTGGACCCACACCACAGCCTGCATGGGTGGCTTGGGCTATTCTTGAGGTCCAGTGATCTGATGCAAGTGCATCCAGGTGCCTTCTAGAGCTCTGGGTGTGCTGCCTGGTCGCTGCTGTTCTATGAGGGGAGTGCTCTCAATTTTGAAATAAAATGTCCCTTAAAAAATTCCATATGGTGCTTAAATTCAGAGGAAAATAATTACTGAAACTCAGCTTGCCTCAAAGAAACCTGTTAAATGAGTTTCATTAGCACTACTGATTGAGACCTTTAAACCAAATGTCAGCGGATCTTTATGTTTAAAACACCAAAAACAGGAAGCTGTAACGGGGGCATTGGGAGAACTGAGTTGAGCAGATGGGATTACAGAGATGCCTTTTATTTCAAAGTCAACTGAGTTTAAATGAAGGCAGCCTGACAAGGTGAGCAATCCAAGGATGGGAGGGAAGCGGTTGGATAGCCCAGGACAAATGAATACCTTGGAGTAGGGATGCTGTGGAAATCAGCTAGACGTGGGGACTTGGCAGTCTTTATATTTACTTAGATAATGATCAAATGCACAGACTTTTTTTTTGATTCCTGTGGAGATATGTACTAGGTAAGGGGCCAGTGCCACAGGTGAGGGATAGATCTCAAGTGAGGTGTAGTTACCACAGCTAAGGTGCAGGTACTGCAGATGAATCCCAGGAGGTGGTACTGGTCCCTTGTAAGACATTGTGCTCCTAAACCAAGTTAACCGGGAGGTAGGCACATTCTGTTCCAGGGTGCATGTATGCAAATGTGTGTATACGGGTGGGTGTGAAATAGTTTAAATCCACAGTGCCTGTCATTATCAGAAGGAGGTGACATTGTAAAGGTTTCTGGGGACTCACTGTTGAGGGTTACTGAAGGTCAGCCTGAGCAGAATTGAGGAGCTGCAAGAGACCAGTAGCGTGCAAAGCAAAACTGTTTCCTGTCTGACTGGTTACGGGAGAGGACTGTGAGAGCCCGGGTGCTGGTGCTGCCGGTGCTGCCTGTGCAGAGCAGGCGCAGAGCAGAGGCTGGGAAGCTGGAGCTTGCCTGTGTCTGTCAGGAAGGGAGCTCGGGTTGCTTGTCTGTGATGGGACTTTGCTCCCATTATTGTTTGATTTGTCTTTGTTTTAGTAATTTAAAAATTATCTTAGAGATTTTTGAAAAGCAGTTTTAAAAAAACCCAACCCTGAGCAGCATGGGGGAGGGATGCAGAGTGAGTGCCTGGGGAGCTGGGGAACCGGCCAGGTGTCCACGTGGTCTCCGCCAGCAGGGTGAGAATGCATGTTGGCTGTAGCTTTCCCCAGTTTGTAGACTGGGAAAGCGAGGCTCAGGGTACTGGCCAGCTAAAGGCCACTGCGCTGGGAGGCATCAGAAGGCATCAGACTTGATATCTGAAATAGAGCCAGTCTGCTTCCAGAGCCACATCCCCATCCTATGGCCTGAAGGTTTGTGTATTCTTACCCCAAGGTGAGGGCAGCAGGAGGTGGGGGCCTCTGGGAGAGGATTAGGTCATAAGAGTGGGGTCCATGAACGGGACCAGTGTCCTTATGGAGAAGCGTGAAGGACCTCACCTGCCTCCTCCCTCCCAGGACAGGGGAGAAGCTCCCTGTAAGAACCAGGATGAGGCCCTCTCCTTATCCTATTTCACACACTGAGTCTGCTGGTGCCTTGGTCTTGGACTTCCAGCCTCCAGCCTGGAGAAGTGGACTAAGCCACTGGTCTACAGTTCTCTGCTAAAGCAATCTGAACAGACTGGCGCCATTTCATGGACGGGCACTTGGGGTACAGGCAGGGGAGGTGTGACCTGAGCCTGTATCCACAGCCCTGTGCTGCAGGTGGAGGACCCCCCTTCTCTGGAGCGAGTACTGCATGCTCCCCAGCAGCCCTTTACCTGGCTCCTGTCTCGTGGTCCAGTGGGCTGGTAGGCCAGATGCCTGATGATGAAGCTCCAGAGACCCTCAGCCTTCCCCAAACTAAAATGGTGCAGCTTCTGTCCCTGGGCGAACCCACATTTCCCTGTTCTGTGTGTTAGTGTTGTGTGACAGTGGGCAGTAGGGCCAGCCTCACAAAGGCTGTTGTGTTGTCACATGATAAGGCTTGAAACAGCCCTGGGGGAGCCAACAAACGGATTTCCATCTCATCCGTACTATTTAATCAGATGTGCTTCTGATTGCAAGCCATGCAAACTCTGTGGGGTTGACCTCGTCTGAGGAGTCTCAGACCAAAGGTGGGTCTACACATAAATAAAGTTAGCAACTATTTCAAATCAGAGCGTGTCACATAATGGCCTCATTTCCAATAGTGTTTTCCATCCCAGGATATCTGGAAGTCCTGGGTTTACATGGTCTGACTTGCCCACACTGACGGCAGCCACCACGCTTAGTGAAGCTCATGTGTGGATTCCACTTTTAAGCTGCCACCCCACACAGCCTGGTTTTGCTCGTTTTCCATCTCTTCAGACTCCGGGGCATGTAGGCATTTGCGTTTGTGACAGCTGGATTCTGCCCTGCTCCCTTCCAGCAGAGCCTTGTACAGTTGTTCATGATGGCAAAGATATTTTAGAGAAAAGCTCTGGGAGTTTGAGCTCAGGCACTAGCCCTGGTAAACCAGGAGGAAGCAGGGTGCTTGTTCCACGTCCTGTCAGGTTCCTGCCAGTCCCTTATCTCCTTCCTTCGAACCCAATTTGGTCAGCTGGGGTCACTGCGGAAGCCCTCAGCTTCTTGCCAGGCAAGGTCTGAAGTTACGGAGTCGCCATATCAGCTCAGAAATAGCTTGCTCTGGGCCATTTAAATACCCTGGCTCACGTGAGAAAAGCCAATCCCTCCCTGGACAGGTGACCGTGCTCAGTGCCTGCCATTTGCCGTTGAGCACTCCTGGCTGGCCTGCTGCTCTAGACTTCTGGTTCTGGAGCCAGGCTCCTGGGTTCTGCTGCTGACGCTCTGCTCCCCAGATGTGTGGAGACAGCTGTGGTCCCCGCCCCACTTGTGTATGCGCCCCTCCACTTCCAGCCACCTTGGTAACATAAGTTGGGGTCAGGTGACAGGTCCTGGCAGCTAGAGTCAGGTCCCAGGTGCCTAGGCATTGGTGTGCTCCCCTCTCAGCGCAGGTGTCTGCTGTTACCCTCGGTTGGCACAGTGGTGGAGCAGGTCCCTAAGTGCATGGACAGTGGGGGCTTCCCCGACCCTCCTTAGACCTGTTCATTAGCATGGGAGCGTGGTGTTTCTCTGTTACAGCACTTGGGTCAATTGAGCAAGTTACCACACACGTGGGAGAGGAGCAGGCTGGGATGGGAGGTGACTACACAGGTCCCCACAGCTATTTCAGATGCTGACAAGGGGGATAATAGAGAAGGAGGAACTGCCAGAAGCCAGATCCAGGGCGACGGAGCCTGTAGACAGGGTGCCTCCCAGGTGCAGAACCAGGCCATGCCCTGTGTGGGCAGCAGGCGTCAACCACCTGAAAACCTGCACCCCTGTGAGGTCTTGGGGACTCGTGGCCTCTCTCTGCCTGTTTCCTCAAGGTGAAGTCTAGATAGTACAAGGGTCCTCTCACAGGCCTTGGAAGGGTTAGAAAACACATACAATCAGCTTTGCACCATCTCTCACACATGGTAAAGGCTAAGAAAAATAAGTAAACCCCAGGTGTTGTTAAGCCAGCCTAGGTTGACATCGGCTGTGGATCTGGGGCACTCCTAGGTGCAGCAGAGGCCATGGGCTGGGCCTGAGGGACAGCGCAGCTCTCCCGGGAGTGCTGGACCAGGCCATTCTCTCTGCCAGCCTGTTTTGAGGTGTCAGACTAATGCACTTTCGTCAGCACTTAACCTAATTGCCCTGTAAATCCTGCGATTATATGCTGTTTACTTCCTAATACGTCCCTGGAACAAGTTTTAATTCACTTATGGAGAACAGAGCAGCCTTCTAATCGTTCTTCTCTGTTAACATCATTGATTACTTACCAGCCTGCTCATCCGTGTGGACATGCTCCTGTGGACTGAAGCCATGGGCCCTCTGACCTCGTCCAGTCGATGGGATAGGAGGACCCCACCCAGCAGCCCCACCTGCCTAGGAGATGGACTTCTAGAAAGAGAGGCTCAAGTTTCTGAATCACCCTGAACTGTTCTGGGACTGGGGGGTTCTGGGGAAGGTAGGCGAGGAGCCGCCGTGTCGGAGCAGGAGAGGGAAGGCGGGAGGGAGGGGTTGCTTCTCTTGGGGAGACTGGGGTACAGAGCTGAATTCAGGTGGTACAGGGCATGTGCCAGTGCACCCCATGCTGGCTTCCCCCCTCTCTCACTCTGCGTGGTTCCTGAAGGAAAGGGGCCTGCCATGTCCTCACCAGCTGTCCTCACCCAAGTCCTCTCCAGAGCAGATTGAGGGACAGGCCCCACTGGAGGACCCTGGGGACTTTCATCTGTGTTTGCTGTCAGCTAGCTCCCAGCCGTAGCAGACATGCTGTCCCTATAGCCACCGCTTCTAGGGCAGCACAGAGAGCTGGAGCAGGGGATGGCAGACTGGCAGAGGGCGAGGAAGCCTCAGATGCCCCTCCAGTGTGACCTGTGGCCAGAGCACAATCAACTGTATCAGGTGGCAGATCTTAACTGGTTGGGGAGTTAAGCTCTGTCCTCAGCTCTGGCTGAGGACACTGGGCCCCCTGGTTGACTGCCCCGAGTATCAGCTTCACGTACCTCTTCAGAAGGCGTCGAGGAGGCTGGCCGCGGGAGGGCGAGGGATGGGATGGGTCCTTCACAGGGCTCTCAGGCACAACTAGCTGCTCTTGCTCTGCCTTTCTGCTCTTGCACTGGCCTGTACCCCCGAGCCCTGCCCTGAGAAGGCTGGGGTGCTCCTTCTAGGGAGAGACGGGAATGGCTTCATGGCAGTTCACCAAGGATAGCTCCTGAGCCACCAGGATTTGCAATACCTGGGAACTTAGGAATGATTTGGGGGCCCAACCTGGACTCACTAAATCTCAAAATCTGGTGGTGGTTCCCACCATGTGTTTTAGCAAGGGTCCTGGTGACGGGCATGGACCCGAGTGTCAAGCGCCACACTGTAATTAGCTCATTTGGGGCAAACTTGGAGGAGGTTTTCTTGGTGTGGAATTGGAAGGACTGAGAGTGTCGTAAATGAGGATGGGGAGAGAGGTCGGTGGCCCCGGCGATCCACCTGATACTTTGGGTGTATCCATTAATAGAGGCAACCTGTTCTTCCGCAGGGCAGAGTCTTATCTGTAAACTCAGTATCCTTTTCCCCCCCAGAAACAAAGTGAATAAAAGGACAATTTTTGCAGTTTTCAAAGGAAAATTGATTGCATTTCCATCCAGCCACCAAGCTGATCTCATTAACAATATCAGTAATCTGTCAAATGTGGCTTTGGTTGTGTGAGACCTGTCTTACCTAGCAGTTTTCTTACCTTTCTAGTGACAGATGGGCCTTTGTCTGTCATTCTCTGGGCCTGGGAATAATTGAGATGAGCCTGGACAGGATGTCTCCATGGCTGGACATGGTACCCACTCCCTGCAGAGGCTTTGGTATTTTAATAGTCTTTGCGAGCTCCTCTGCTCTGTTAATTGAAAAGGCAGTGCATTGCAGGTGAATAAACATCAGAGCTCTTATTTCTTCTGCTTCAGGGTGAAGAGCTGAATTAAAACTCCTTGGAACATACTTCACTGTTCCTTCACAGTGATTTTAGTTTAAAAGCCAGGGAGTCGTGGGTGATTATTCTGTTCTTGCGACGTGCTATCTGTTTTTCCTCACAGCAATCAATATTTCACAGACTCTAGCACAAACAACATGCATCTGCTGGATCCTCCCCACCACCGTCAGCACGTTTGCTGGGGGCTGGTGTCATTATCTGCTGCGGTGCACTTGAGCAGTGGCGATTCTGGCCCAGAAAAGGGAGACTTGATTGGGGCCTTGAAGCTGGTCCCATGCCATGAGAAACCCAGAAGCCACCTTGACATCCTTGGTGGTTGTCGTGGAACCTGGGGAGTCAACAGGAGCTCACAGACGTGGGAAAGGACGTTAAGTATCTGAGTTATTTTGGAGATGGTTTCTGTTCGTCCACTTATTTGGAAGTCAGACATTCATTTGAGGAGCGCTTGCGTACAGTGACGCGTGAGCCTCTCACAGCAAGAAAGAAAGGTGGCCCTTGGGCCCTGGCTCCTGAGGGGTAACCACTAGGCCCTGGGAAGGTCCTGCCTGGTAAGAGTGTCTGTTCACCTGGGGCCCTGGGTCATACCAGTAGTCCCTGCTAGCAATGCGATTTATGGTGGGGGCTTTGACCCACACAGCGTGCACTCCATTGTTAGAGGAGTTGGAGACTGGCATCAGCCACGCAGCTGGTCACCATGACTACAGGACTCCAGATCACCATGCAGGTAGTTACCATGACCACAGGATGCAGAGTCACCACGCAGCTGGTCACCATGACTACAGGACTCCAGATCACCATGCAGGTGGTTACCATGACTACAGGATGCAGAGTCACCACGCAGTTGGTCACCATGACTACAGGATGCAGAGTCACCACGCAGCTGGTCACCATGACTACAGGA
>PVHX01006327.1:0-101860 GCA_004024805.1 Geosciurus inauris | reverse complement strand
TTTTTCCTCAAGAAGCTTGCTTTCTGTGATGCTGGAAAAACTCATTAAAAAGTGAATTCTATAAGGTCCCCCTCATGTCACTGAAAGCCACACTAGAAGAGGGAAACAAAGCACCCTGGAACCAGGAAGAGAACCTGCATTCTCCGACAATGTACCTTTAGTGCCCTCTGTTAACAAAGATAACTGACAATGGAGACATGTTTACAAGGTCCTGTTACAGTATCCCAAAGCAGGTCGAGGAAGAGTGAATTTGGATGTGAGAGGCAACAAATTGATAACTGACATCTCATCCATATCTCCCTATATCTTGCTAAGATGTGATCCTAAATCTATTACACAGAACTTCAATTTCTGGTAACATACCATGCAAAAAATTTCCAAGCATGAATGATTACATAATTAAATCTTTCTAAGCTGAAAATACTGAATGTATTTATTTCTTAATGAAATACATTTCTCATCTTCCCAATGTCTTTCTACTCTGAAAATGAATTTATTAAGAAGCTTGTACTTTTTTTGGTTTTGTTTTCCACATTTTAAAATTTATGCATTGTAATTATACATATTGATGGGGTTTGTTGTTACATATGCATACATGCACACAAAATAACCATATAATTTGGCCAATATCACTCCCTAGCAGTTCCCCCCTCACACTCTGACTCCCACTCCCTTGTCCCTCTCCTCTACTGATCTTCCTTTGATTTTTAGGATATCCACCCCTACCTTTGTTTTTTTTTATCTTCCACATGTAGCTTCCACATACGAGAGAAAACAGGATCCTTGACCTTCTGAGTTTGACTTATTTAGTTTAACATGATAGTATCTAGCTCTATTCATTTTCCTGCAAATTACATAATTTCATTTTTCTTTATAACTAAGTAAAACTCCATTGTGGATACATACCACATTTTCTTTATCCATTCATTCATTGTGGATACATACCACATTTTCTTTATCCATTCATTCATCGATGGACATCTAGGTTCCATAGTTTGGATATTGTGGTGAATTGTGCTGCTATAAAATGGGTATTCATGTATCACTGTATATTAAGATGACTTTAATTCTTCAGGATAAATACTGAGAAGTGTTATAGCTGGGTCCATACCCCATCTTTTGAGGAGCCTCCATACTGATTTCTGTAGCAGTTGCACTAATTTACAGTCCCACCAACAGTGTAAAAGTGATACTTTTTCTCCACAACCTCTCCAGCATTTATTATTATTTGTATTTGTATTTTTTTTTTGTACTAGGGATTGAACTCAGGGGTACTCAACCACTGAGCCACATTCCCAGCCCTATTTTGTGTTTTATTTAGAGACAGCACCTTGCTGTTGCTGAGGCTGGCTTTGAACTCACGATTCTCCAGTCTCAGCCTCCCTAAATGCTGGGATTACAGGCGTGTGCCACCGCACCTGGCTTATTTTTATTCTTGATGACTATAATTCTGACTAGGGGGAGATGAAATTTCAGCATAGTTTTGATTCCCATTTCCTTAATTGCTAATGATGTTGAACATTTTCATCAAGTATTTGTTGACCATTTGTCTTTTTTTTTGAGAAGTGTCTATTTAGTCCACATGCCCATTTACTAATTGGGTTTTCTGATTTTTTTGGTGTAAAGTGTTTTGAGCTCTTTATGTATTCTAGATATCAATCCTCGGTCAAAACAGTAGTTGGCAAATATTTTCTCCCATTCTGTGGGTTCTTTCTTCACATTTCTAATGCTGCGCAGAAGTTTTTTAATTGAATGCTGTCCCATTTATTAACTCTTGGCATTATTTCTTGAGCTTTAGGGGTCCTATTGAGAAAGTCATTGCCTGTGTCTAAAAGCTCAAGTGACCCTATGTTTTCTTACAGGAGTTGCATATTTTCTGGTCTAATTCCAAGGTCTTTGATCCATTTTGAGTTGATTTTTTGTGCAGGGTGAGAGATAGGGTCTAGTTTCATTCTTCTACATATGGATAACCAGTTGTGTCAGCACCATTTGTTTAAAAAGGCTGTCTTTTCTCAATGTATGTTTTTGGCACCTTTGTCAAGGATCAGATGACTGACCCTGGGTGGGTTTGTCTCTTTGTGTTCTATTGTGTTCCATTCGTCTCTGTGTCTTTTATGCTAGTGCCATGCCGTTTTTGTTGCTATAGCTCTGTGGTACAATTTGAAGTCAGGCATTGGTTTTCTGGTTAAAATTGCTTTAGCTACTCTGGGTCTTTTATTCTTCCAAATGAATTTTAGGACTGTATTTTCTAGTTCTGTGAAAAATGTCATTGGTGTTATGATGAGTATTTCATTGAATCTGTATATTGCTTTTGGTAGTATAGCCATTTTAATAATATTAATTATGCCTATTCATGAATATAGAAGATCTTTCCAACTTCTGAGGTCTTCTTCAATTTCTTTTTCAATGTTCTATAATTACTATTGTAGAGATCTTTTACCTCCTTGGTTAGATTTATTCCTAGATATATTTTTTGAGGCTGTTATGAATGGAGTTGTTTTTCTAATTTATTTCTCAGTAGATTTGTGGTTGATATATAGGAAAGTAATTGATTTTTGTATGTTGATTTTGTACACTGCTAATTTGCCACATTAGCTTATTAACTCTAGTGTTAATAGAGGGTTTGGTGGAGGGTTTTTTTTTTTTTTTTAAATCTAGGTATAGGATGATATCATCTGCAAACAGTGATAACTTGACTTCTCTCTTTCCTAATTTTATCCCTTTTATTCCCTCATCTTGCTTAAATGAAGTAGCAACTTTTTATAGACAACTTAAATTGTAGGATTTATAAAAGTTTACATTTTAAGCTTTTTTAGGTTACATGATTTTGCAAATCACACAATTACATAGCTTAAATATTTGCCCTAATTTTTCCTTTCAATAAGATGATACTTATGACTTGATATTTTCTGTAAAACAAAAAACTAGGGAGCGCAGTATCCTAAAAGAATCAGGCCTAGTCTGCATTGAACATTAATGCTCTCTAATGTACTATTATTCCGTATAGTTTCATAATAGTGCTTCTTGTAAAAATCTACCCAAACATTAACTTATAATTCTCTTGAATCTCCAATTTTTATATTTTTTGCTCCTTATACTTGATTCATTAGAATATTTTTCTCACCTCTTTTTGAGAACTGTTATCTTTTGCCTATCTATTACATTATACTATTAGTTTCCAATATTACCTTACATATCATGTTATGCTTACATACAAAAAGAATCTTCCCATAGGCTTGCAAAATTCTTTATATAGAAGATTAATAAAGGAAATCTTTATGCTCTACAGAAAAATACAATATAATGTATTAAAAATCAAACATATAAAAATATAAGTTGTTTTGAAATAAAATTAAAAATGTGTAGAGCATTGCCACATTTAATAGTGTCTGTTTTAGAATTGGCTATTTTTCCTGATTTTTAAAAATTCACTGAAATCATTTGTCATTGTCTATTCTGAAATTTTGTTGAGAGCATTGGTAATAAGAAATGCTAAAAGACCACACACACACACACACACACACACACACACACACATTTTTACTTTTGGTAAAAGTACAGAAACTAGCTATGCCTGTTACACTCAGTTACTTATGAAGATTTTATGTTTTAATTTGCAGCCCCACCAACAATGTACGAGTGCAACTTGTCAACATTTATTATTATTTGCATTCTTGATAATTGCCTATCTGGAGTGAGATGAAATCTCAACATAGTTTTGCATTTCCCTGTTTGCTAGAGGTGTTAAACACCTCTTAATACATTTATTAGCCATTTGTATTTCTTCTTTTGAGATGTGTCTGTTTAGTTCTTTGGCCCATTTATTAACTGGAGTTTTTTTTTGCATTAAGTTTTTTGAGTTACTCAGATATCCTATTCTTAGGCTCTCTCTTCAGGTTTTTAATTATTTCCTTTGCTGTGCATAAACTTTTTAATTTGATGCCAAATCACCTATTGATTCTTGGTTTTATTTCTTGTGCTTTAGGAATCTATTAAGGAAGTTGATGCCTGTGCTAATATGCTGGATTGTATAACCACTCTGTAAAGCAGTGTGGAGATTCCTTTAAAAAAATGGAACCACCATAAGACCCAGCTATCTCATTCTTTGGCATATACCCATAAGCTCTAAAATCATCATACTATAGGGATGCAGCCACATCAATGCTTACAGCAGCGCAGTTCACAAGAGCCAAGTTATGGAACCAGCCTAGGTGCCCTTCAACAGATGAATGGATAAAGAAAATGTAGTATTTATACATGATGAAGTTTTATTCATCCACAAAGAAGAATGAAATTATGGCCTTCGCTGGTAAATAGATGGAACTGGAGAGCATCATGCTAAATGAAATAAACTAAATCCAGAAAGTCAAGAATCAAATGTTTTCTCTCATATGTGAGAGATAGACTAAAATAAGGGGTTAAATAAAAAGGTGAAGAGATTCCATGGAAACAGAAGAGAGATCAGTAGAGTAAAGGAAGGGGTTGAGGGGGAGATAGAAAAGACAGGAAAGAGAGGAATGGTGGGATGAAATTGACTAAATTTTGCTATGTACATATATGAATATACCACAGAAATTTCACCTTATGTATATCCGTAATGTACTAATTTTAAAAAGCTTTACATAAATAAAAGTAAGATCAGTAAACTAAAGGGAGCAAGGGAACAGAAGCAAGAAAGGGGAAGTATTGTGTACTGAATTGGAGCAAATTTTATTCCATGCTTCTATAATTATGTTAAAATGAATCCCAATATTATTTATAACTAAATAAACTAATAAAAATAAATAAAACTAGGAAAAAACATCTGGAGGGGAATATTTCATGTCTTGGGAGAAAAATTGGGGAAATGTGAATTTTTCTGATAGGACCAATCTGACAGGTTAAAATAATACTGGTGGCATTAGAAACAAGATGAGTTTAAGAGTAATACTTTCAGAACTTAAACAGATCAAATTTAAGCAATGAAATTGAAGATGCCATCAAAAGCCTACCAAAAAAGAAAAGCCCAGGGCCAGATGGATTCTCAGTCACATTCTACCAGACCTTTAAAGAAGAACTTGCATCAATAATCTTCAAATTATTCCATGAATTAGAAAAGGAGGGAAATCTTCCAAATTCAATCTATGAATCTAGCATTACCCTGATACCAAAACCAAAGACACATCAAGGAAAGAAAACTTCATAACAATATTCCTAATGAACATAGATGCAAAATACTGGCAAATTCCATGCAAAAACACATTAAAAAGATAGTACACCATGACCAAGTGGGGTTCATCCCAGGGATGCAAGGTTGGTTCAACATATGGAAATCAATAAATGTAATTTATCACATAAATAGACTTAAGGACAAGAATTGCATGATTAACTTGATGCATTTTACAAAATCTAGCATCCATTCATGCTCAAAACACTAGAAAAACTAGGGATAATAGAAGCATACCTCAACATTGTACAACCCAATATATGCTAAACCCAAGAACAACATCATTCTAAATGGAGAAAAATTGAAAGAATTCCCTCTAAAAACGGGAATAAGACAGGGATACTCTCTTTCATCACTTCTATTCAACATAGTTCTTGAAATCGTAGCCAAAGCAATCAGGCCAAAAAAAAAAAAAAAATTAAAGGGATACAAACAGAAAAAGAAGAGCTCAAACTATCCCTATTTGCTGATGACATTATTCTATATTTAGAAGAGCCAAAGAAAAAAAAGAAAAAAAGACTCTACCAGAAAGCTTCTAGAACTCATAAATGAATTCAGCAAAGTAGCAAGATATAAAATTAACACATACAAATCAATTGCATTTTTATATATCAATGATAAATTAGCTCAAAGAGAAATCAGGAAAACTATCCCATTCACAACAGCCTCAAAAAAATACTTGGGAATCAATCTAATATAAGAGGTAGAAGACCTCTATAGTGGAAACTAAAGAACACTAAAGAAAGAAATTGAAGAAGACCTCAGAAAATGAAAAGATCTCTCATTTTCTTGACTAGGCAGAATTAATATAATCAAAATGGCCGTACTACCAAAAGTGTTATACACATTAAATTCAATTCCTATTAAAATTCCAATGACATTCTTCATAGAAGTAGAAAAAAGATTCATGAAATTCATTTGGGAAAACAAGAGGTCTAGAACAGCCTGAACAATCCTTAGTGAGAAAAGCAAAGCAGGAAGCATCACAATACCCAACCTGAAACTATACTGCAGGGCTATAGTAATAAAAAAAAAGCATAGTATTGGCACAAAAACAGACATGAAGACCAATGGAAAAGAATAGAAGAAATAGAGACATACCGACTAATAAATATAGTTATCCCATCCTAGACAAAGTTACCATAAACATACATTGGAGAAAAGATAGCCCTGTCCACAAATGGTACTGGGAAAACTGGAAAAACATATATGGTAGAATGAAATTTAAACCCTATCTTTCACCCTGCACAAAAATCAACTCAAAGTGGATCAAGGACTTAGCCATTAGACTAAAGACCCTGTTTCTACTAGAAGAATTTGTACCCCAACTTTTCATCATGTTAGCATAGGAACTGACTTCCTCAAAAAGGCTCTTAAAGCACAAGAAGTAAAATCAAGAATCAATAAGTAGGATAATATCAAACCAAAAACCTTCTTCACAGCAAAGAAAACATTCAAAAACAGAATGGGAGAAATTCTTTACCACTGCTACCTCAGATAAAGCATCCAAGATATACAAGGGACTCAAAATACTTAACAACAAAAAACCAAATAACCCCATCAATAAATGGGCAAAAGAACTGAACAGGCATATCACAGAAGAAGAAATACAGATCATACATGAACCCATGAAACAAAAGGATTTAAAGAAAACTTACTCAGGCTGCAAGAGCCAGAACAAGAATTCCTAAGTAAAAAATAAAATTTTCAGAGGAAACACTGTTACATTTGAAAGAATAATGCGGCTCTAAGTGCAAATTAGTAATTAAGGCAATAGTTTGTGGCACCAAATAAAACAGTGTTGATTTAAAATAATCTTAGTTTCTGAGCTTGCATATCTTTTTGTGTTGCTTTTGAATCTAGAGACAATTCTCAATTATTTGTAAGTAATCATGTAATTTCTAAATTATCAAGATCCTTGAATTTTCCTTGGTTTTGCTGATCTTCTTTTCACTGTTTATTAACACTCCCACCAGAAGGTGAAGAATAGAGCAGAAGGGTTGAAAAGCCCATGTCACTTTGAGTGACTCTGTGTAAGTGATTTTTCTAAGCATTAGTTGGTGCCAGGGGATATAGGGAAGAAAAAAATGATTTTTAAAAATTATTTATAGCATTAGCAATCAAACCCAGAGTCTCACAGATGCTAGGCAAATGCTCTACCACTGAGCTACATTCCAAGTTCAAAGAAAGATATTAAAATGAATGCCCTGCTCTGCCTAGTCTGCTTTTCTTCTTCATCCTCTTCCCCCATCACCTTTGCCTCCCTGTCTTCTTTTTATCTTTCATTTGGTAGTGCCCTTCCATCCTACATTAAAGCCATCTTGGTTCAGGACTCGGAGTTAGAAAAGACTTTGCTGCCTAGGTGACTGGGCTTGTATAGTCAATGGTTTGGGGCTTGGGTCCTCCCTTCAGGTGTTACAAGTATTTCTGCTTGGTCTGGAGAATAGCAGTGTAGCTAACCAGTTATGTGGAGCTCCAAAGGGGTGGGGGGAGATTGCAGAGGGGAAAGCAAATATTAAAAACAATCCATCATCCTGTTATACCAGGGAAATCTTCGCACTGCAGCAACAGACCTACACTTGAGACTTTCTGTAAATATAGGAAAGGACGCATTGGTGTTCCAGAAGAGATCTTAGGGCTTCTCTTGGAGTTGAGGTGCCAGATAAAGACTGCTACCAACCCTCTAGGTACACTGTCTGTCATATATGTGCAGGAAATTCCTTGCTTGTGCAGAAAATTCTCATCTCCATCAGAGGACAGTGAAAAGAGATGAAATAAAGTTCCAAATCGTGGCACTGACCAATAAGCGAACTGAAATTTTCCTTGGAGTCTTTACTTGCTCTCATTTGCCCCAGCAATGAAGCAATGGGCCAAACACAATTAGCATTTTAAGGCAGGTGGATTTTGCTCACTTCAGTTTATCTATTCTTCTCTATCTTCATTTCCCTTTTTAATTGCCTTTCCTCCTTGAGATATAATGTTTTTTGTTAAAGTCCATCTTCTGGTTTGTCTATTTTCCCATCTTGGTTGCTTTCCCTCTCCATTCCATTCACTGCCCTTGATTGCTACCTCTGAAAAAAAAAAAAGACAACATTTGAATAGTGCTTAATATGTTCCAAGCCCTTGGGCTGGGGTTATGGTGCAGTGGTAGCGTGCTCGCCTGGCACGCGGGAGGCACTGGGTTCGATCCTCAGCATCACATAAAAATAAAATAAAGCTATTGTGTCCACCTACAACTAAAAAATAAATATTTAAAAAAATATGTTCCAAGCCCTAATTCAGGCATTGAAAATATGATAATGAACAGATTTTAAAAACTCAAAATTGCCCTTATTTAAGACAGGCAAAACTAATAAAAATAATAAAATGTATACTAAGTTAAATAAAAGTGCTATGGAGAAAAATGAATGTGAAAAGTGGGTGCAGGGTACAACTGGAAAATAGGGAATTGCTAATTCATATAACTGTGGTTGGGAAGAACTTCACCATTCAATGACATTTGGGCAGCAACTTAAAAGAAATGAAAAGAGAGCTATGTAAATGTCCAAGGAAAGAGTGTTCTACACAGAGGAAACAGCAAATTTCCTTCTTGAGGATGGCAGATTCTTGAGGTATTTGGGGAACAACCAGGAGTTCAGTGTGCTGGAACCAGAGCTGGTAAGGGGACAGTGGAAGGACATGAGGTTGGAGAGGTAGAGAGCTCTAAACCATGGACAGCAGCATGATCCATTCTATGGGTTTTAACTTTAACTCTGGATCAGAAGGAGGCTTTGAACAGGGCATGACCTGGTCTGACTACTGCTCTAATTGGATCTCTCTGGCTGTAGAGTTCAGAGCAGCCTGTAGGAGAGCAAGGGTGGAAGCAAGAAGACAGGTTATTTTAATCATGTAGGCAGGTAGGGGTGGAAGCTTAGAACAGGCTAGTGTCTGGGGAAATTGTTTTGTTTTTAAAAAGTGGTTAAAATCTGAGTGTATTTAAAATGCAGGAAAGAGGAATTAAGGATGACTCCAGGGCTTTTGACCTGAGCATCTGGGAAGCAAATAGGGGAAGAAGATCAGGGTATAATTTTGTATATATATATATATATATATATATATATATATATATATGTGTGTGTGTGTGTGTGTGTGTGTGTACATACACTGATGAAATGCTGATTTGATATTTCCCAGACAAAATTCCCAGGACAAATAGTTTCTTGGACCAGGTGACAAGAAGAGTGATGTGAAAATATGACCTCAGCCCCTAATCTCTTCCCCAAAAATGTAATAAAATGCTTAATATTACTTACTAGCCAATCCTAAATCAAGCTTCATTACAAACATACATTGTTTAATTTACTCTTTCCTCTCCAGCACACTTCTCACTGAGGTGACTTTTATCATTCATCCCTCACCTTTTCTCTCTCCCCTTTTCCAATGAGGCTACATGCCACCTTAATGGAGAAGTTTAAGATCATCCAGCATAGTTCATCAGCTCACATCCCCACATCATCCTCTCCTCACTCTCTCCAATCTCACAAGATGAGTTTTCTTTTTTGCTCTAAGCGATGTGCTTCACCTATGTTTTGTTTTCCTTTAATCTTATCTGTATGTCTCTCTTTCTTTTTCTTTTTTTTTTTTTTTTTTTTTGGTACTGGGGATTGAACTCAGGGGTACTTGACCACTTAGCAACATCCCTAGCCCAATTTTGAGTGTTATTTAGAGACAAGGTCTCACTGTGTTGCTTAGTGCCTTGTTGTTGCCCGACGCTGGCTTTGAACTTGCGATGCTTCTGTTTCAGCCTCCCAAAGTGATGGGATTACAGGCACGCGCCACCGTGCCCAGCTCTCTTGTCTTTTTCCTCCATCAGACTTTCGCCCAGGGAATTTTGGTGACTCTTTAAAAATATTTATTTATATAATGAGTTAATGAATTAACAAATAAGTGAATGATTTTAAGTTACTGGTCTTTTTTACCTTTTTGGATTTGGCGCCAAGATACACCCTCCCTAGAATCTTCAGTCTCTGGGATAAAGAGATGAGGACCAGACTGGTTTTCATTAGTAGCTTGAAGAATTAGTATTTCAACTATTCATACCTACCTACATTATAAGGTACCTACTTTTCAGACAAAAAGCTAATTGGAGACCAATAAGATTGTCTCTCTGTAACTTCTCCACTTCTATTTCAATTTTCTTTATAGCAGATTAAAAACAGTAATACAATGTTTTATAGCTTAATTAACCACAGGCTTATTTGAGTTGTTTCAAATAACTTATACTGGCATGCACAAGGTAAATCATGTACTTGTCAAGTACTTTTTTACTGCTGATTACTGCATAAATGTATATAACTGGTTAGCAAAGTATTTTATGGTAATATTACATTTTGCTTATATTCATTATTTATTTATTTCTAGTGTATAGTTATTTATTCTATTACAGATTATTCCAAGACTTAGCAACTTAAAACAATAGACATTTATTATTACCCATAGTTTCTACAGAACAGGATTCAAAAGTGATTTAGAGGGATGTTTCTAGCTTAGGGGTCTCTCATGAATTTGCTACCAATACTTCAGCCAGAACTACTTGACTGGGACCAGAAGATCCATTTCCATGGTGACTCACTAACATGCTGTTGGCAGAAGTCCTTAAGTCCTCACCATGTAGTCTTCTCCCACTTGAAGGTCTTCATGACAAGAGAGCTAGCTTCTCCCAAAGTAAGTGATCAAAGAGATGGCAAGGTAGAAACTGCAATATAACATAAGAAGTCACACCATTATTTCTACAATATCCACTTGGTTACACAGGTAATCTCTATTCATTGTGAGAAGGGACTACAGGAAGGTATAAATACTAGGAGAAAGGATCATTAGTGGCTGATGAACCCAGCCTAATTCTATCTTAAGATTGAAAGCCATTTTGACAAGAGGTCATTAAGGTTTACTTTTTGTTTTACTTGCTTGGATCATGTTTGGCTTTGATTAGGTAACTGCCCTTCTTAAAATGTCCCATGTTGGAACCTGAATTTACTCCCATATGTAAAGATGTTAAGCTATGTAAATCATTGATTTGCTATCTACTTCTGTATTGCATTTGCCAGAACCCCATCAGTTGTAAATTCCTAAGATACTTACCTTTATAATTGTCTGTGTTATAAAAACCTCCCTGCTCCTGGACAAGGCTGCTGCCCTCACTGAAGGGGACAGCTGCTGTACAGCTAATTTGTGTGCACAATATAAGCTTGCTTAATTTGATTTAAAATTGGAGTCTGTGGTCCTTTCTTTGTGTCATGGGTTCAACAGTGGCCATTCTTAATATTGGCTACTATAGAGGATGATTGCTTTCATTCTTGAAGGATTTTGATCTTCAAGAGCTCAACAATTAAAACACAGGTCAGACCTTTCGTTAAGAGTATTCTAATGAATATCTGTTTTGGATTGTTCTTCATATATATTTGCTTACAGTTCAATTCCACCATTTAGTTTCTTACCTTGTTTGTTAACAAGTGGAGCAATGAGAAGACATAGTGTAAAGAGGTTTGAAAAACAGAAATAATGTTTTACTATGGAATATTTTCAGACTGATATCTTTAATTTCTAGTGTTCAAGAAAAGTGTTTAAAGTTTTTTTCTTTTCTTTTCTTTTCTTTTTTGGTACTGGGGATTGGATCCAGGGAAAATTTACCACTGCTCTACACCCCCAGTTCTCTTTATCTTATTTTTTTTTAATTTTGAGAAAGGGTCTTGTTAAGTTGCTATGATCCTTCTGCCCAGTCTTCCAAGTTGCTGCTGTCACAGGTGAGCATTACTGCACCCATCAAAGATATGGATTATGACAATAAATATTTTTTATAAGGAGGACATTAGTCAACTTCTAAAATATCAGCATTGACTCTCTGATTTACAATATACTCTATTTCAATAAGATGGGTAGGAATTAAGTGCTTCTCTTTACTCCCATCTCTCTAATGTATGAATTCCTGAGGACCACTAGTGTTTTACCTGTACTTCTTTTAGAGCATTTAAACCTTTAAACCTTGGATCATAATATCATACATGTGTAATTAATTCTAACAACTCCAAGTTCCTTGAAATCAGAGTTCATTTCTATTTCATCTCCTCCCTGTATTCAGGACTTAATGCAGCTGTATTCTTCACTTCTTTACCCATTCCTTGTTTCTCCATTTTGCCCTTCTTTTATATAAGAAGATTACTTATGTCCTTGGAGGAGCCATGTGGTTACAAAATCACAAAGGCCTCTGGGTCTTTACTTGATTTTTGTATTCCAAAATCCAAAGTCCTAAATAGCTTTGTGTGGACTTCAGACTTAATAGAAAATGCTTCTTAAAAACAGTAAGATAGTACACAGATTTCTCCCTATTCCAGAGTCTGAAGGGGCCATACAGACAGAAATCAGGCATATCTCATTGGCAGCCAGAAATGATGACTGATAGTACTGAAAAGCAGATGGATCTTTAATCTTCCCACTTGGCACTACACAAGCTATCTCATCTAGCTAGGAACTTAGACAAAGTCAGATGGGGGTGAATTGTCTAAGACGGTTTCTGCCACCTGATCAGAATGGGGCTTAAAAGGGAAAAAGTAATTACTGAAAAGAAGACTACATTTATAACAAACCCTAGTTTGTGAACTGAAATTCATATTTGCCACATTTGTCATTTAGTAAATTTTTGTTAAATGTGTAAAACAGTAGAATGAAAAAAAAAAGATGGTTAAAGATCCACTTGTCCTCAGGTGGATCCTGTTTGATGAAGCAGGTACAGGCAAGGTGAACAGAAAAGGACAAGCATCTGAAATCTAATTAGGGCTACTAGAGATCACAGGGCCTGGAGATGAAGGTAAACCCTCTCCTTTGGTAACTTGGGGTATTTCTCTTGGGATTCCTTCTATGAGAAATTAGGAAGAGTTTTATTTTCCTGGGTTCCTTTTAGTGAGATAGAGTGCCTCAATAAGAAAAACCACCGGTGTAGTTTCAGGTAATGTATGCGAAAGTGGTTAGCACTGGATCGGAATAGCAGGTAAACAACAGTTAAATTTAATCTCTATACTCGGTCCATTTCTCCGCCCCCGCCTCTTCTGGGCCCGCCTCCTTCAGTCTGTGGGATTGGTTTTCCTTCATTTCCTGCTTCTGAGACCCGGGCGCGCTGTGGTTTCCGGTGTCATGGCGGCCTGAGGTCCCGGGAGCTGCTGAGGCGGCTGCAGGCCCCTCCCTGCGGAGCCGCTGGTCCGGCGGGCGGGGATGTGACCGCAGGTTCTGCTGGCCTGCCTCGGGCGTCCTGTCAGCTCCGGTGTCAGCCCTCAGCCCATACCCATGGCGGGATCCGGCTGTTCGTGGGGCGCCGAACCGCCGCGGTTTCTGGAGGCCTTCGGGCGGCTGTGGCAGGTACAGAGCCGCCTAGGCAGCGGCTCCTCGGCCTCGGTGTATCGGGTGCGTTGCTGCGGCACCCCCGGCTCCCCACCCGGAGCGCTCAAGCAATTCTTGCCTCCAGGAACCACTGGGGCTGCGGCCTCAGCAGCGGAGTATGGTTTCCGCAAAGAGAGGGCGGCGCTGGAGCAGTTGCAGGGTCACAGGAACATCGGTAATAGTCACTGTCTCCCTTCTCTTCTTGCTCAGGTCCCAGTCCAGGCATTTATTTCCTCAACCTGGCTTGCTGTCTTTCGTCCGTTAGGCCAGAGAAGCAGATCTGGCCTTCTTATTATTTTCCGATGCCGACCCTTTTCCCATCCCCCTTTCACATTTTTACTGTCTGCAGTCTGGTGTGGAGTGGTGGTCTGCTTTGTACAATGTTACATAGTAGATGCTCAGTAAGCCCCTTTACCGCCGGTGTCACCCGAGATTGCCGCGCTTATTAACATGGAGAAATACCTTCTTTAGTAAAACGCGGTATGCCTTTGCCAGATTGTCATGTCTTGTGTTTAAATTTTTGTGTCTTTGCATGCCAGTGGAAAATAAGAACTATTCTGGGGCTTTGACATCAATGCTAACAACACATAGAGATCAACTTATATATTTAGTATGGATTTGGAAGAAATGACTCAGTATTACATAGGAGTCCTTATGGAAGTGGGAAATGTAGGGACATCTTGCTTTAGTTAAGACTGTTTCATGACTCAGATATTCAGAATGTAAGCTATATAATGATCACTGATGATTGATCTGTGAAAACATTCTCCGTTGTCATTACACCAACAGAGAACTTACACTTGGTTATAACTTTGGTTAATAAAGAAAAGCCTTACTTCCTGGCAAGTGTAATCCATATTTAATTTAAATATTTAAAGTTTTAAATTTAAATAATTTAAAGTGACCTTTTTTATAATACCATATTAGGGACGAATTTCCTAATGTTAGTGCTGCATTTTAAAAAAAAGTTCTTATGGTTTTTAGCTTGCAAAATGATGTATCACAGTAACCTTGGTGTTGAAGGAAAATTTTTGTAGGCCTCAAGACTTGTTGAATCTCTGTAAGATTAGGTTTAAATGTCATCTAGAAAGTTTTAATCTCTTTCAATATTTAGAGTAAGATTGCTGTTTTGGGTCAAGAAACAATATTCAATTTGTTTTGAAGAGAGTTTGTACAATTGGAATTTTTACTTTCAATAATTTTTGTCTGGCACCTTACCACTGAATATATGGTGAAATCAGCTGTTGAAGATTGTCTTATCTAATATTATTATGTCTAAAGTTGTTATTCATGGGAAAAATAATGGAATTTTGCTTACTCATCAAAGTTATCCTCATCTAGACTATCCTAGATTTGTATTGCACAGTCATCTGTTTTTAGAAACTTACTGTCTGATTTTTAAATTATTATAATTCATTTCTTTTTCTAGTGACTTTATATGGAGTCTTTACAATCCACTTCTCTCCAAATGTGCCATCTCGCTGTCTGTTGCTTGAACTCCTGGATGTCAGTGTTTCGGAATTACTTTTATATTCCAGTCATCAGGGTTGTTCCATGTGGATGATACAGCATTGTGCCAGAGATGTTCTGGAGGCCCTTGCTTTTCTTCATCATGAGGGTTATGTCCATGCAGACCTCAAGCCACGTAACATATTGTGGAGTGGAGAGAATGAATGTTTTAAACTCATCGACTTTGGACTTAGCTTCAAAGAGGGCAATCAGGTAAGAAATGTATATATTTTTTTCCCTTATGATTTAAAAATCTAGTGGTCTAAACCAAATATTTTTAAATAACAAGGGTAATTTTGTAAGGACTGAAGAGGTATTTCTGTCTAAAATACTGAAATGCCTAGAGATGAAACAAAGCAAAAGAATTTCAGTGCCACCATGCAAAAGAAGAACATGTTTGGGTCAGGTAGAAAGAGCTAGTGAGGTACAAGAGACCTCGGGAATTAATAAAAGGACTTAACTACATAGAGTACTTTTTTTAATTTTGTGAACATTTGGTTAATTGCTGAGTTACCATTCAGTGTTGGTGCTCTGTTTCATGGCAGAATGCATATGATAGTTCTGGCACAGCCTCCTTTCTCCATGGTTTATTAGCTCTTTGCAGAGGGTTCTTATTTATCTTATTTACTAGATAGACTATCTAAAGAAGACTTCTTTCTGAGTAGCAGTATGGAAAGTGTACAGCTTGCCTGTAAGAACTGCCCTCCCTGTTAATGAACCAAAGAATTGTGGTAACCAAGGACTAAAAATTTTGGCATTCAGTTTGGCAGTGTTTTACTCCACATATAGAGAACTAAATACATTGTAAAGATAGGACTTTAATGTTGTAATGATAGTGAGCAGCTTTTTATTGGTTGTAATTTGTATTCATCTTATTTAGGATGTAAAGTATATTCAGACAGACGGGTATCGGGCTCCAGAAGCAGAACTGCAAAATTGCTTGGCCCAGGCTGGCCTGCAGAGTGATACAGAATGTACCTCAGCTGTTGATCTGTGGAGCCTAGGAATCATTTTACTGGAAATGTTCTCAGGAATGAAACTGAAACACACAGTTAGATCTCAGGAATGGAAGGTAAACTCTACTAATGTTTTGCTTTGGAGTCCTTAATTAATTTAAGAGTATTCAATTCATGATAACTCTAATTGGGGAATCCAGTTGCATCCTCTCCTCCCTACTCTTGTCATACTTCCGGTACCTTAAATGCCACTGATTACTCCCACAGCTATCCACAGGCTAATGAGCATTGCATTTTCACTGTCACTAGCTGGGTCCTGCCATGTAGTAGTGTTTGATAAAATGTTTGAATTAATGCATTTTCCCAAAGAGGCAAAAGTGATTTCTTTTGTTTAGTACTTTAGTTATATTAGGTTCTGAAGTATTACTAATAGAACCATAAGCTATAAGTTAAATGGTAATCTTTACATACTGCTTTAAACTTTGTAGTTTTAAAAAGTATTTTAATGCATAATCTCATTAAATTCTCCCCACAATTCTTTGAAGATAGAGTGAATATTGGTTATTTTTGTTTTAAAAAATTATACAGCTAGGTGTTCTAGACTTGAGTCCCAAGTTTTGTTCCTCCTGCTCAAAGGCTAGAGTGTTTTCCACAGTTCCACACTACTTTATAATTTATTTATATACTATGTGTGAATATGATATAGTGACCACTGCTTATATCATTGTCTCTGTGAAAACATGGGTTCTAAGTTCTGAATTTCTAATCTTTGAATGAACTTCTTGTGTGTTTACAAGAAGAAATAACTACAATATGTTTTCAGACATTTTTTTGGACTTCAATGTTGTATATCAGTATTCTTGTGCTTAGAGGTTTGATTAAATAATATGCTTTCAAATTATTATTAAAGGACAAGTATTTAATATTAAGTATCTTAATATTAAATAACAATTATTTTTTGAGCATCCAATACATAGTTTATGACTATTACAATATGTAGAGTTTTATTTTCATTAACTTCTTCCCTCTCAAGGAGTACTTAACAGCCCAGCAGGCATACCTCAATGCTTATTTTTGGCCAAAAAATGCTGCCATAGGAGTAAAACCCCAAACTTTATTTTTTTAAAATCCCAAACAGTTTAGGAGACTGTTTAGTCAAGAGGCTAAGTATTACTTCTCTAGTTTTAATTCAAGTGTAGATCTGTTGCTTGACTTAGCTTTGACTATCTTTGAACCCTCGGATTGAATCTGTTTGACCTAGTACATATGATTCCTCTCAATTTTGCAGATTTTACAAAATTTGTGAAACTTTTAACTTTTAACTTCCCTCCTGCCCTTTCAATAATACTAATAATACTGAACCTGGAAATTACAGAACATTTTGATGAGGAAAACAAGAATATAACCCAAACTTCTAATGTTAGCATTTTGATGAATTTCCTTACGTTATTTTTCTGCATATTGTATTTTGTGTCCATGCAGATTATTTGAACCTTTTTTTTAAATTATATTATTTCACAAAATTTGTGTGAAATTTGGAGTGGATGATATGTACTAATAGAATCCCAAATATAAGCCTATCATGGTAAAACGTCATTATTTTGCTTTATCACTTTTATAAAGACAAAATTGCCAGGTGGACCCTGAAGTCAAACTGTTAGGATTCATATCTTGCTTTCACCTCTTACTAAGTTATTTTTGGATTTGTTAAATCATATTTAACTTTTTGTAAATTTAGGATAACAACATCTCCTATGAGTATCAAGGTTTAAAAAGAAATGCTAACTTAGTTTTTAGCATATTTAATGGCCTGTGGTAGGTATTCAGTAAATTTTAGTGATAATGATGGTATTAGGTCTTTTTACTCATATACACAGTTTCACATGCTGAGTTAGCATAGCACTCAAGAAAAAAAATTATATTCCATGAAGATTTAGATTATGAATAGTGTGACAAATAGTAATACTTTCTCATTTTCTGAGTGAATGCTTTTCTGTCTGAAAATCAGTTAAGTCTTAGTTACTAGACACACTGACTCACCTATTATGCATTCATTTTTTCACTTTAAACTACATTTTATTTGGTTCTTTGGTTTTATTCACTTATATAGAGGTTCATTGAGTTGCACATATAGTTAGGTGCTGAGAATGGAGAAAAAATGTTCCTTATCTCTAGAAACTTATGATTATATATGTAGTCTTCTTCATTAAGATTATAAGCTCTCAAAAGAGAATGTGTTCTGTTGCATGTTATTCACCAGTGTTATATGCCTAGTTCTCAATAAATACAAATTGAATTTAATAACCTAAGGAAGATGTTTCTTCCTTTTTTTAGGCAAATAGTTCTGCTATTATTGATCATATATTTGCCAGTAAAGCAGTGGTGAATGCCGCAATTCCAGCCTATCACCTAAGAGACCTTATCAAAAGGTACATTGTCTACACTGTAAATTTGCTTTGTGTACATTTACTATGCGAAGCCTTTTTTTCCTGAATAGATTTATATTATTTGTGATTTTCTTCATCTTGTGAAGGTTTTACTCCCTTAGAAATAAGAACTTATAGATATTCTATACATAGGCCAGCTTCTTATGAGAACCAAAAGTATTCAAGTAGTTTTACAAAATTTATTTTCAAGGAAATGTTCTTTGGATCATAGTGGGTACATATGTTAAGTTCTTCCTTATAGCTCTTTATTCATCAGAAGGTAGACATTGGGGCATGTACTTTTGGCCTCTTGTATACTCTTCATACTTGATTGAAAATAGAGTTTTTTAAAAGAGGGTCTTTAATAACTGGAGGCTGAGTGTGCTTTTTGATTGCAGGAAAAAAAAAAATTCTTCAGTAAGGTAGGTTTTAATTATATTTTATAATTAACCACCAGAACTCTCTGGGAACAGAGAGAGTATTTCCGATATTTCAATAGCTCCAAATAAAGTAGGTGTTTCTAAAATAAGAAATATCAGATAGTAAGTAGGCTTTCAGGTTTCTAACTTGGTAGGCTTGAAATGAATAAACTAGTATGCTAGAAAAGGGTGAATTCCTTGGTTAAGTAAGAGTATTATAGTTTCTTTGGAATTTGGCCCTGTATACATTCAAATTAGGTGCATTTAAAAAAAATATATTTTTCCTTAATTCAGACTCAGCAGTTTTAAGTCTTAGAGGCCAAATTCTACCCACTTCCTCCCAATAACATCTTATATTACTGTAATACAGTATCAAAACCAGCAAATTGACATTGTTACAATTCACAGAATTTGTTCAGATCTGACCAGTTTTACACATATTTGTATGTGTATTTTTTAAAATTAATCTTAAATAGCTGTTTAGAAGCTGATTGATATTTGATGTTACAGATTGCATTTTCCATTGAAGAGATAGGAGTGTAAAATTATATAATTGATTTTAGCCTGTAAGTCAAATCATTAAGTTCTAGTTTTGAATTTTTTTAAAATAATAACTTTCCTCCTGCTCTTTCAATAATTCTAATAATACTGAATCTGGAAATTACAGAAAATTTTGATGAGGAAAACAAGAATATAACCCAAACTTCTAATGTTAGCATTTTGGTGATTTCCTTATGTTATTTTTCTGCATATTGTATTTTGTGTCCATGCAGATTGTTTGAACCTTTTTTTAATTGTAGTGTAAAACAGACACTAAAATGCTAGTGTAACTTCATGAATACGTGAGGACATTGTAACCACTATACAGGTCAATAAATAAAACTTTGCCAGCTACCCCTACACTTCTCTATATATCCAGTCCCAATCTCAAGATCCTATTCCTCCCTAAAAGTAACTACTGTGCTACATTTGTATATTCACTTCCTTGTTTACATTATAATTTTATTACCCAAGTGTACATGCTTAAAATGTTTAGTTTTGCTCTTCTAAAAAAACTCTTTAAAGTCTCTTTTAATCCAAAGGGTCCCTCTTTCCCTTTTCCCCTTTTTTCCCACATTTTTTATTGGTGCATTATAGTTATATGTAACGATGGGATTTGTTATTATATATTTGTACTTGCACACAATAGTTTGGGCAGTATCTTGCCCCAGCGCTTCCCTTTCTCCCCTCCTTTCACCCTTTGGTCCTTTCCTCTACTGATCTCCCTTTGATTTTTATGAGATCTGTCCCCACCTTGCTTTTCTTTTTTTCTTACTAGCTTCCTCATATGAGAGAAAACATATGATCCTTGGCCTTCTGATTTTGATTTATTTTGCTTAACATAATGGTCCATTTTCCTTGCAAATGACATAATTTCATTTCTTTTAAAAGGCTGAGTAAAACTCCACTGTGTATATATACCATTTTTTTTTTATCCATTCATCTATTGATGGTCAGCTAGGGTGGATCTCAATAGTTTGTCTCTTCTGAATTGTTCTGCTGTAGACATGGGTGTGTATGCTTGCTTTTTTTCCCTTTTAATTTATCTATTGCACAACCTGGATTGTTGGCTCAGTATAGTTTTTCACTGCCTGAATTGTACTGATTTTTGTATGATTGTAATTTCACATAATTCTTGGTTTTGTGTGTGTGTACAGAGGCACACATGTGTGCTCTGGGGATGGAACACCAGGGCATTGTGCCTGCTAGACAAGTGCTGTACCACTGAGTTGTACCTTCTGCCCCTTATATCGGTTTATTTTTCTGAATTGGTAGACATATGGAGAGGGTTTGATTAATTTTTTTCAAGAGTATAGATGGTATTGTGTTCTGTCATAAGGTGGCAAATAATATGTTTATCTCAGTTTTATGAGTTAGCAATTGTTGATTCTTAATGCTTAGATCTATTATAGATGTTCTTATTTTGCCATGTGTTCATTTCATTTTGTTAACCAAAAACAAAGTAAAAACTTGATTCTCTCTTGACTAGTTTTCAATGTAATGAATTGGATCCTTTCAGACTCCAAAAGTGATTATTCTTTTTTAAAACAATTCAAAGTATTGCAGAGCATGGTGATACAAACCTTTAATCCCAGCTGTTTGGTAGGCTGAGGCAGGAGGATTGCAAGTTTGAGGCCAGCCTAGGCAACTTAGACCCCATGTCAAAATAAAATGGGCTGGCAATGTAGCTCAGTGGTAAAGAGCACCTGGGTTCAATCCCTAGTACTTGGGAAAAAAATTCTAAGTATCATTATAAATGAATGGACTTAAATATTTTTGATGTATTACAATCTATTGTAGTTTTTATCCTATGCAAAGCTGAAATTGTCCCATCCTTTTATGAATGGGAAATCTCTACACATGGGTTTTGGCAGACTTTTTTTTTTTTTTTTTTGATAGCTTCTTTGTTATGTAATATTTAAAAGATGTTTCCAGTTATCTTGTACATTTTTTGTCCCAGACTTAGATTTAGTCATTTTTCCAAGAAACCTAGTTTCTTTAAGTAGAAAACAGTTTTTTTCAAACCACGCACTGGGTGATAGGAATACCCATTACTGCTGGGTTGGTCATTGCCTCTATACCTTTTAAGTTTACGGAGTTCATGCTAATATTTCTAATTCAAATTTATGACCAAGTTTTTACTTTTCTTCTATTTTATATCTGTATCTTCTTTTCCTCTACATCAAGAATGTGGTTCTTAAGGAAAAAGGGAATGCCAGAATTAGAATATAATCATGAAGTTAGGATCTTTTATCCTTTCTCATTTGTTTTATTTCACATTTCATCTTTTTCTTCTTCAAAATCTATTTTACCAGAGTATGTCTTAGATTGTTTCAGTAACATGAGATGCAGTTCATAGTATAGTTCATATCTGTTAGAAAACTGTTTTTCAATTTTACAGTTTTTAGTATTTTGTTATGTTTAATTTTTCTCTTCCCAGGCACTCCTGTGAATGTTGGATTTTCTTCCTCTATATTCAATGTTATTACCTTTTTGATTTTTAAAAGTGTTCATCTTTCTGCCTTCTGTTTCTCTTTTTTGCAATTTCTTTAGAATAATCTTATTTTATTAAATCCTTTGTAAATTCCTAATTGTTTCCTGAGTTTTCTTGCCCAATTTTTGAGATTAATTTTGATTTCTGTTACTCTTTTAATCATATACTATTTAAAATGCCAGCTTATTTTGGAAATGGTAGATTATAGTGTTCCTTCGTATTATATTTCATCTGTCCAGCATGTCATGATCACTATCTGAAAGGCGTTATTTTGCAATTCTTTTGTATAATAAATTTGTTATAATTCTTTTATTGTTGCACATTTTAATTTGAAATTTCTTTTCCTAAACTTGTGGAAGGTATAGTAGGGACAGCTTTGCTCACTCTTTTTTTTTTAAATGCAATGTTAAAGTCTTTTTGCTGAGCTCTCTTGCCCACCCTTTGCTTTTTTCCTGGTCTCTCTTTGTCTCCATGTCTCTCTTTACCCCATCTTGCTCTGTTTGGATTCTGTTCCCAAGATTTCTTATCTCTGGGATTTTGCTAGTTTGTTTTAAAAGGTATTAGTGTCTGGATTATTCCAACTCCTACAAATTTTACAGAAGATCTCTTATCTTTGCCTGGTATTAAAATATATAGCCCCTGGTAGTTTTAGCTATTTTTCTCAAATTGTCCTGCTCTGTTATCCAGTGAGTCTCTGTTGACCATTTTGGTTATTCTTTTTTCTAGTTCATCAGATGAACAGTTGCTTTTCTCTGCTTTCTTACACATAGATGCTGATATGGTACAAGTCTTCTTGGTGTTGATATTTGATCCCTATAGTTTTGTTGTAGGTGGGTTTTTGGTTTTACATCAAGTTGCTTTATTACCAGGGGAATTTGACAAGATTCAATAATTATCCTACCAATATCTCTTTTTATTGCGTTACCCTGAATCTTTGTCTAACTTTTTTTTCACTCAGTGTTATATAGAATGTGGATCACTTCCCATGTTTCATTTATTAAGCAAACTCATTATTTAAATCATAGTATAAACATCATAAATGTGTGCTATGATTTATTGTACAATTTACTCATAAATAACATTCTTACAGGTGAATGATTCAGTAAACATGCTAATATAATTAATACTGTGATGAACATTTTTTCTTTAATTGTTACATTTTCAGGAGATTTGACAGTAATTGTAAAGATACTGATTTTTATGTCCTAGCATGCTTCATGATGATCCAAGCAGAAGGATTCCTGCTGAAATGGCATTATGCAGTCCATTCTTCAGCATTCCCTTTGGTAAGCTTTATTTTTTTTTTCCCATTAATTTATTTGGATGGATTTACATTTAACCATATTATAATGAACTTTAACAGCCCCTCATATTGAAGATCTGGTGATGCTTCCTACTCCAGTCCTAAGACTGCTAAATGTGCTGGATGATGATTATCTTGAGAATGAAGAGGAATATGAAGGTCAGTGCTTCCTAAATTATATTTTAATGTGTCTCTCTTACTAGGTCTCGAGTGGACATATATTCAAAAATTCTCTTAGTATTCCTAGTTTACAGGAAAGTTTAATGAGAATATTGAATTGTATGATCTCTAAAATACTCCTTTTGATTCATAAGGTCTTTTTACATCTTTACCAAGTTAATTAAGAAGGTTAATCTCTCCAGCAACTCTGTCTCTCTTGTCTGTCTTTTCTGGCCCTTCTCTGTGTTTCATTTCTCCCTTTAGTTTTCTCTTTTGCTTTTAGCAACTCATTCACTCAGGACCTATTTACTGAGTATTTATTATGTGTCATTGTGGGATTACTCTGTTTTTAATATAGTAAGGGAGTCACATACGAATGATTAGAGTTGTGATAATCTGAGGGTAGGGTAATATATAGAAGCCAAGGAGTGTTTAACCCAGTCTGAGTGGTTGGTGAGAGTTTGTCTGTAGATGTCATGTCTGAGCTCAGTTAGAGTTGTTTGGCTAAAAGTTGGGAGGTTGGAGAGGAAGAACACAAAGAGATAAAGTGTGGCATGTTCAGAGAACTTCAAGTTGACATGACTGTATCTTGAGATACTTGTGTAAAAAGTAGTTGGTTAAAGCTGAAATGGTAGCTGAGGTACAGATATCTAACAGGCTTGATTGCTGTGTTTGAGAATTTGGATTTTATCCAAGAGATAGTAACACTGAAACAGCCTACATGAAAGAACACATTGTAGGCCCTCAATTGATATTTATTGTAGAAAGGAAGAAAATGCTAATTAAAACCAAACTGTAGTGTCTTGTTACCCAGCACATTAACAGTGATGAAAACATTTGATAACTCTCTGTTGGTAAGGTTGTAAGAAAATAAGACATTCTCATACATTCCTGGAGAAAGTTTATACTGGTAAATCTTTATGAAAGGCAAGTTGATAATTCTAACAATTACTAATTCATGTCAGTTTTGACCAGCAATTCCATTTCTAGAATTATCAACTGAGAAAAAGGCAGGTACAGTTTATCTGTCGCAGTATTGTTTATGGTGTCAAAAAGTTTGGAAACAGTTTAATTATTCATGAATAGGAAACATATCAGGTAATTGATTGAACATTCATAAAGTACTACTAAACCATAAAACAAATGAGAAGATTTCATGTAATGATATGGAAAACTCTGATAGATATATTGTTTAATAAAGAAAATACAAGATTCATATTCTTACTTTTAGCATATAAAATCAAATTTACTTATATAAACTGATCATATTTATGGCAGGTTGCAGAAGAACTGATAATGTTTGTTGCCTTGGAGGATGAAATGGCATTAGGAAGGTGGAAGGAAGATTAAAGACTTATTTTTTAAAATTGTGATTTATTATTGAGTTTATCAGCTATTCAAAACCTTTAAGTTAAAATATGAAAGGAAAAGTATTAAATGCATTAAACTATGTCCTTAACTTTTGAAGTTGTCCTTACTTTTGAAGATAGGGAAAATGACTTCATTACTAAGATTTGTATCCCTGAATTCTTCGATTTTAAATTCTCAAATGATGAATGCTTATTAATACATGAAAGTGGTTGCTATTTTGTGTTTTAATAACCAGATGTTGTAGAAGATGTAAAAGAGGAATGTCAAAAATATGGACCAGTAGTGTCTCTGCTTGTTCCAAAAGAAAATCCTGGTAGAGGACAAGTAAGTGAATGTACTCATAAAATAATTGCAGAATTATTCAGAGTTTATTGAAATTTTTCATTAAATGTGCTCTGTAGAAAAACATACACAAAAATTTTCCTAAGAATTAGGAGTTTTGCATTATGGATGATTATTTCTTGTCTTTTTTAAAAAGTTCTATAGTGTGCTTGCTTTTATTTATCATTTAATTTCTGTTAGGCTATTTTGTGATTGTGTGAACTGATAGTATACTTACACAAACCTACATGGTAATAGCCTTTGAAACTTTTAGGCTATGTGGTATAGTTTGTTGCTGCTGTACTGTAAACCTGTATAGCATGTTACTATACTAAATACTATAGACAATTGTAATACAATGGTATACAGTGTTGTATCACCAGCATTTGCATACCATAGAAAAGGTACAGTAAAAAATTGACTGAGATGTATTTTTCAGCTTTATTATTATCTCATGGGACCTGAAAACAGTTATGGGGAGTGTGTCTAGCATATTCATTAAAGTTGTTAAAGCACTGATCTAAAACAATTAGGGAAATGAATCTACTTTGTTTTCTCTCTCCTCTTTCAGGTCTTTGTCGAGTATGCAAATGCTGGTGATTCCAAAGCTGCTCAGAAATTACTAACTGGAAGGATGTTTGATGGGAAATTTGTTGTGGCTACATTCTACCCGCTGAGTGCCTACAAGAGGGGATATCTTTATCAAACTTTGCTTTAATCAGTAACCTAAGGACTGTTTCCTGTTTCTCCTCTTTCATTTCCTGGATTATTGTATTCCACATCTGAATGCAAGAGTACTCCTTTACCATTTTAAGGGAATACTTCATACATTTATTTAATCCTACTAATGTGCAATCATTGCCCAAGCAATGTTGCATAAAAACATTTGGCACTGAGTAGGACAAGACCTCTCAGCTATACATTGAGGGGTTTTAGAGCATCCATGTGGGCAACCTTTTTTCGTGCAGTAGGGCAGGTGCTGCTCTTCAGTATGTAACCTAAACAGATATTAGTTATTTCATGTGAATATGAAGCAAGGATGAATAATATGTTGTAGTGAGTATTATTAACAAATTTGTTTGGGTTGGTGACATCACTTACAGATTATTCCTTTATGTTATCAGGTGGTTCTTATTGTTGATACCAATATCTGGCACTGGATGCTGTCAATAATGTTAAGTAATTATCAAGCAGCAGTAACCTACTGTGTTCTTAACATTGAGTTGTGAAATTTTTTTAAAGGAGTACTGTAGTACTTAATATTCCTTTAAAGAAACTGCAGTGAGCCTATCTACATTTTTTAAAATATTGTTAAGGCTTTTAAAATAGAAAGCTGATGCTTGATCTTGCACAATTTTTATGTCTAGTATGTTTGCTTGAGTGAGTGTGCAAGTGTGAAAGACTAGAGAAAACTTGAGTCAGTGTACTTCATAGTGTGAATCTTGTGAGCTAATACAGTCTATACCTATCTTCCCTATCTGTTTCACACTTGTAAGATTTAAGATGTATGTGTCTTAAAAGTTGATCTGTCTGATAGAATGTAAATGACAAAACAGTCATTCCTGAGAGGCTGATAACAAACTGGAGTCTCTATAACAGGGTTGTGTTGAAACTCTTCAGTCTGTTCAAAGTAAATTTAGGTACATGTTAATTATCCCATCCTTCAGTCGTCTTTAGACACTTGATTGGTTCATCTTTTTATACTGAATCTCCTGTGATAATTGTTAGATTTCTCAAAATGTGGTTCTACCAAGTAGGATGGAAAGTTGAAGTGGGTCACCAAAAGAAAGAAAGAAAAAACAAAAAGGCAAAGAGAGGGCAGATAATCAAAGATCCTTTTTTTACCTCCTTTTGTCTCTCACCCACTTTCCCAGCACACCCTTGTCTTTCCTTTCCTCCATTCTCTACCTCTGTGCTTAATTGAAGAGAAGCTAGAGGAATATCATCCCAAGTGGTCTGGCTTTGGACTTTAGGAAGTAAAGAAAGATGTAGATTTAAGACGAGTGGAATGAGGAAGAAGAACGAATCTTAAAAAGCTTCGTAGCAATCAAATGTATCCACGAGTAAGAGTTGCCAATATGCATGAATTTATGGATACAGGTTAATTACATGGTTTTAAGAATTGTAATTATGAATTCTTCTCATTTTAGGATTGTCCTTAAAGGTATAAAAATTAGGAAACCTTTGTGAAGCACTGATTGTACAAAAAAAGGACAAGCTATATACAGGTTATGAATTTTTTTCTATTTCCTTACCTAAATGAAATTTTTATTGATTGAGTCCCCGCCCCCCCAAGGTAAAAGCCTTTTTATATCTTTCCCTGTTGGAAGCCTCCTCATATAGGCTTTCCTTGTATGTGCCATGCAAATTATCAAGAGCCCAATTAGAATTTGCATTTTAGGGCATGAATTATTTTGCCTCTTCACACAATCACTATTTGACATTTTAGTTATTACATTACCAAATTATTCAGGGCTCTCCCTTAATATTTATTATGAAGCCAAATTTGGTATAAGGAGGCTGACTTATGAATTACCAAAGGGTCTTATTTTGTGGTCCCTGATACGTGCCCTTAGGAAGAATAACTATTCTATTTTATTTTGGCTCTTTTGAGGATTGACTAGTTGGTTTGTTTTGAAGTCAGAATTCAAGAGTAGAACCAATATTGTGATGACCTAAGCTTTCCTAAAACAAATTTTAATATGGCTAGCTGCTGCTTAGAAATAGTAGGTCCTTATGTGTATTCTAATAAAGACAGACTACAAATGAATTCTTTCTAAGGGCAAGTATTCTAAGCTAGCACATGTACCTCTTTCCCCCACCCCTAAAATAAAGAGAGAAAGAGAAATCCTTGCAAATAAACTGCAGATAGGCTTTTAAGCTTAGTCATGCAGTATGCTGCTAACACTGATGCTGCACTTCACAGCATTCTTTGATCATCTTATTGCAGATGTATTCATACATATGTGTAGTGTTTAACACTGTAAAATTTTATTTCAGAAGATGCTAACTAGATTTTTAAGGGAGCTGAAGAAATAATTGATGAGTCTAAGTAACCATGCATTGAATTAAATATTTTATATGTAAGCCACGAAATTGAAAAAAAGATACCTACCATGATTTAAATTGTCATTTATAGCTCTTAGCCATTCTACCAAAGATGATATTTGCAGATTCTCCCTCCCTCCTCTGATATTATCAGAAGTTTAATCTAAATGTCTTAAACTGGAACCAAAATATTATAAAAGATGCAATTTCCATGATGGTTTAAGGGTGGGAATACATACACAGGAATTCCTCGAAGTTATTGAAAACCTAGAAATTTTCTTACTGAGAGGCCGGGTAAAGAGGTGAGGGTTCATGTCACTTAACTCCCACCCTTGGGGACGAATTTTATCTCAGGTAGTTTTTCTTTCCCTAAATTAATACCTGTGCTGCTTTCCCATTCACCTTCCCAATTTCTTCTTTATTGTAACATGGTATAGCCATGGTACATTTCACTCCAGAAAAGGTGTATGAATTGTTAATAGGAAATTTTGGGTTCTTTAGAAACATATTTGGAGGAAGTGACTAGCCACTATTGAAACTATAATGCTGTATTTAAAGAAGAACAAGAAAAGTAAGACACCTCAGTGAGATAGCACTAGCTAAAAGTATTGGCTACATTTTGAAGGAATTGAAAAAAAAATTGTCGTTTTGCAATAAGAGATCTGCATTTATCACTACTGAATGTCTTCCTTTTTTTATGGCCATCAACATAGCAGCTCTCTTTAGAGAAATTCCTTTTCTGCTGTACCTTGAGCCAAAACTATGGCTGCTTTTAGAACAAAAATCTTAAGAATATTTTTATTCATCTTTCTTTTTTGTTTTAATTGAGAGAAGTGTGGCCTTCTTTTTGGGACTCCAGCTGCTAAAGAGTGTTGAGATATGTTAACCTGCCAGCTGCAGTGCTGTCATGTGGAGGAAGTTGAAGAAAAACTACAGGCATGGTACTTGATTCTGTCTTGTTACACTGGACTATCCCCCTGATAAGGGCATCAGTTACTTTTCGGGAATAAATTGAAGGCAGAGTTAGAGCACTCAACTTGTTTCATAGCTCTTTTGAGTTCATTCATCAAATACAGGTGACTAATATCATTTTCTTAGGTCTGTTTTCAGACTTTTAAAATTAGGCCTATCTTAACATAATTTTACTATCAGTTATCCTTGGCAGCTTGGCATTTTTTTATAATTAATTAAAATCCCCACAGTAACTGAGAATAATTATAATAATATAGTTACTGGGTGTGGGAGCCAGGGAGACTCTCAGTAACCATGTTTTACCTAGACTCTTATGCAAGGGTACATGCTGGTGGTTTTATTCAGATTAGGGTACAGATGGAATCACATCATGACTTTTAGTCTGGAGGATGTGTAGATAGTTAAGGATTTGAGCAAGTGCCTTTTGTTTCCTGGAAAATATGAAAACTCATTGGGGTGAAAGCTTCCAGATGATGATTAGTTGCACCTCCACCTTTTTCTTGAAAGAACTTTTGGATTGAGTTACATTAAAAAAATCCAAAATTTCCTTGGTATCTTTTTTTTTCTTGTATGTGTAAAATGGTCATTTAATTTTATTCCAATATTATATCTGATGAAAAATCCAGTTATCTGGCAGAATCTAATTCTTCCTTGGATCTAGCTCCATTTTTAATGTCAGGTTCCTTCCTCAAATCTTATTACTCTAGCTCCCTATTTCTTGTCAGCTGTGATCACAATCAGACCAGTCCTCAGTCACAATAAGCTCAAAAGAATTCCCATTTCTTAAGGTGCTCAGTAAATCACCTTTATTTTGAGATGGTAGTTTTTCAAGATAGAATTACTTAGTAACCTTCTCGATGAATATACAAATGTTGAGCTATTGGTATATAATATACAAATGTGGAGCTCATCTAAGGCCTATGGTTTTATTTAGATTATGTATTAATCATAGAGGAACATGGATATTTTGGTTTCTAGAGTACCCCAGAATTTTAAAGATTTCAGTTAGCTTCTTCTCTACCTGACACCACAGGATATGTTTGTTATCATAGCCACTTTCCCCAAATGTTACCATTTTTGAATTATGTAATGACCAGTAAGTAGATTCACAACATGTATAGTTGACAAATACGGATATTTAAGAAGGTAAACAATTTTAACTATTTTTGCTGTGATTTTTATAGGAGAAATGGGCTGTAAAATATCTAAGCCGAGAGCATTTAGGAAAATTAATATTTTACATGTGGCCATTAAGGTGATCTTCAGGATATAAGATACATAATTTACACAAACTTTGTTCTCCTGATATGAAGTTCTTATATTTTCTTACAGCTAGCACTTTTGTTGTTCTTTGTACTGCTTATGAAGATTATTTTTTTTAAATTTGCCTTATTTGTGCTTTTCAGATAATTATAATCATGGCAGTTTTGATTGTGGCACCATAAATGCTGGAATTCATGGGAAGATTATCAAATGATTACCCTCTATTTTATTTCCCATTAAACTGAGTAACTGCCACAGTAACCTGAAGAAAACTTGATGACTTTTTGAAGACCATGTGTATTTTATGAACTGAGTTCATAGTACTTTAAAGGCAAAGAGAAACATTCTAATTTGCCTTACATGACTATTAATCTTTGTAGTTCTGAAGAGAATTTATTTTACTATATACTACTATATATAATGAAAATAAGTCACATTCTGAGAAAACAAACCAGAATTGTTCAGGTTCTTTTTTTCTTTTTGGGAAGCCCTTACATAAAAATCAGAGCTACTTCCTACTATAAGCTATTGATTGTCAGTGAGAATTATTTGTAGTCACCCTTTTTATCCCAGATTGGAATTGCCTTCCTCTTCTAGTTCATCTCCCCTTAATTATATTCATGACATCAGGACAATGAGTGTATAGAAGCAAATGTGGTGAGGTCTTCTCAAGTCATGCATATATGAATTCAAAATTTTAGTTATTGAAATTATCTATAGTTCTTAGCATGTATTTTCAGAAGACTGCCAAATTTAAGAGTTAAAAAACATAGATGAGGGGAAGAAAATGACTCCCTGACTGATATTAGTAATCTTATAATACTATTCATTTATTTTATAAAATCCAGACTGGATACCTGTAACACAGAAATATTGCCTTTCCTATACATTCCTTGTTGTTGCTTTCCCAGAAAATCATTGTAAGAGTTTATAAAACCAGATTAAATATCCATTTTCAGTTTATCCTAACTTTTAATAGTAAATATTTGAATTCCAGCTTTTTTGTATTTAATGTTTGCTAACCATTCATGCACATCAAGGATCAGAAACTGGGATCAGCCATCTCTCTGCTTCCTTTGCATATTGGGTTCAGTGGGTGGCATTAGTATGCACTAGCTACAAAGTTACAGCACCTTATGGAACTTAATAGTGTTTGTTTATTATAATTTAAAAAGTTAATCTGCACTTCTGTAGATTACTTATTTTACAGAGTAAAGCTGTCACATCTTGTCCAGAAGGATTTACTCTTTTCATTCTTAATTTTTTTCTGAAAAATTTAAATAACTTAACATTCCTTAACAGTGTAGAATCTGGGGTAAAGGGGATCCCCCTTCCTCCAAAAAAGGCTCCACCTTTGCTATCTTTTAACCACTCTTAGAAATCCAGTTGTAATCTGTAAATTTTAAGTGTATGGCCTCCTGTGTCAGCACTGGAGTGCTTGGTTGTGAATATTAAAATCTACTATTTCCCCTTAAGCAGTTGCTATGTGTTTGATGAGAAGGTATCATTACAAAATATGTGAAAGATCACTTAAACTAAAGCCAGTTATGAGGAGTGTTCTCCTGAAGGTTCACCTTCACCTCAGAACTGCAAGAATATCACCTTGCACAGTGAATAGCTGTCTGTAACATTTCTACCAGTTTCAGTAGCAAATTGGTCTTGGCATTTCTTGGCACTATGGTCTCTGGTCTTTGTGATGTCTTATTGTTTGTGAGTTGTTTTTTTTGTTGTTGTTGTTGTTTTTTGTTTTGTTTTTAAATAAGTGGGACTATAAATGTAGATATGTGTCAGTACCAAGAAGTTCTTTACAAAAATCTCTCAATTCTGATTTCCATTCAAGTCTTTCAGACTTGCTTTTTCTTGCTGAGTAGCAAAGAACTTTTATTTTCCACTTTCCTATATACCTAAAAAGTATGAACACTGCGTTTTGATGGACTGTATTGCGTATTTTTTGCTGAAAACTTTTTCTGTAAACACAATTGCCTTGTTCAGTTTTGTTGTAAACTGACTTACCATAAGATGCACTGTTGATATGCTTTCTGATGTGTGTTTGATAAGAGTGACAAAATAAAGCTTAAAAATAAAATAATTGGTTTTTCATTTCCAGTATTTCAGTACTTAGTATAAATACTTCAAGTTCAGATAAGAGTTAATATACTTGTGATTTAATTTTTACTAAAAGGTATCACTGAAAAATATTTTGTAGTTTCAACTATTTCTGAAGAATGGTTTTTCATTTTTGGAAATAATCAAATTGACAATAGTGAAATTTTTTTTTTTTTAATTTTTGGAGAAATGTCCTTGATGTTGTAGAAACAGCCTGACCTAATGAAATTCAAAATTGGGATTTGTGTTCTAATCTTCGCTCTTTCTATCAAGTTGGATAGCTTTAATCAAGTGACTTAATTTTGACAATAGTTGTATTTTTATGTTGTGAGAACCAATAGTAATAAACAATCTTCAGTTATGGAATATCAGCTAGGTGAGGGATACTGTTTTCATAGTTAATATCATGTGTAATGTTCCCTTTTTACATGTGGGAACTGAGGCTCAACATTTCATAAAACTTTGAGGTGGTATTCATGTACTAGCCTGCTCAGGAAGGGGATTGACATGTTATTTTAGGAAGTCCATGACTGATCTGATGATAAATTCAAGGGAAAGAATAAAGAGGGACACCCTAAGAGACTGTCTTCAGAACTCAGTCTATTGATTATGAATGTTTAAATCAGCAATTTTCACACTATAGTGTGAAATAGCTGGGAAATCTTGTTAGAAGACAGATTGCTTCCTCACCTCTACTTCCTGATTTAAAGTTTTTCATTTTATTTCCTATCTCTTCTGCCCATTTGTCTTCAAAATAATAACCTAATCCACTTAAATTGGCATATAAGACAAGACACAAACTGGCTCCACCTGCCAATCCTGCCTCATCTTGTGTCTCCCTATTTCCACTTCATGTTTTAGTTACTCTAAACTATTCATATTTCTGCAAATTTCATTTTTCTATTTGAGCCTCTTATCAAAATGCCCCCTCACCTTATCTGTGATGAAATCCTGTTTACCTTTTAATTGTTACCGTTTCTAGTTATCTTCCCTGTGTTCCCCAGCCCCAAATGGGCACTATATTTAGATGTCATATTTATTCCTGTCATACCTGGACTAGTAATTGCTCCAGGTAGATGTGGAGTTAAAAATGAATTTATAGAATCAGGCAGCCAGTTGGATGTGGGTGGCACCAGTTTGTGAAAGAATGATAGTTCAGTAGTTTACTCCAATTAACCATAAAGCAAAAGGAAACAGTTATGAAATGTAAACTATTGATACATGAATAATATTGGCAATTGGGTATTTTACAAAGGAAATTGGAAAAGTAGGCTTTCTTTGGATTTTAAAAATACAGCAAATCATTCTTATGAAGTTTTCATAGTCTTAAGAAATGAGAAGTTTTCATTTCCTTCTTATATAGAATTAGCAGGACACCTAAGACCGCGAGTCCTTTAGAGTATGTTGAAACTGCTAAGCAAATTTCTAATTTAATCCAGGTGTGATGGCACATGCCTATAATCCCAGCAACTAGGGAGGCTGGGATAATCACCAAGTTCACGTCCAGCCTAGGCAATTTAGTGAGACCCTGTCAGGAAATAAAAAGAAATGAACTGGGGATGTAGCTTAATAGGAAAGCACTCCTGGGTTCAATCCCTAGTAAAAACAAAAAGTTCAAGGTGTTCTGTTGTAACTTGTAGTTCCAACCACTATTTTACAACTTTGAATAAAAATGGCTGAGTTAACAGTGAAACATGAGAGTTGCAACACATAATCACTAAAATATTTCCAAAAGCCTATTTTTGGTGCACTGTTATATATATGTGTGTGTGTGTGTGTGTGTGTGTGTGTGTGTGTGTGTGTATATATATATATATATAAAATGAATTATCTATAATGTCTGTATATATGTGTCAGCATGTTTACATAGAGATAAAAATGCTCAGATCAATTCATAGGAAAGTAGATAATTGAAGGCTGCATATTTAAGTACCAGCTAAATTAAATGCCTCCCAGCTTGTGAAGAGCTGGCACAGGCTCTATAAGAACCTCTGAACAAAGCTCTTGAGTTGAGATTAATTTGTAAAGCAGTGAGATATGTTTCTGCTGAAAAACATTCATCAGACCAGTAGCAAACGATCGCTGTTATAGAATATTTACATTTTCAAGACCACAAATATTTAAAGAGAGAGAAAGGACCAGTGATAGACTAAGAAAAATGAAAGTTGAGATTTTGAAGATGAAGCTCACAAAAGAGACCAATGAATTTTAGCTGAAAGTGAACTATTTATTAAAGTAGCAAACATATTTGTTGGTTACCTCTAACATCACTTGAAGGGTCTCGGTTTTGAACGTTTGTCAGAAGAGAGCCTCTCGGGAGGCTAATATGTCAGTATGCTTATTTTTGTTTAAGAAAGGAAAACTATATATTTACCTGTATGTTAAAACATGTTTGAATAAAATTTTCTGAAGAAAAGAATTAAGCATATAAGGTTTCATCTTTAAAGTTAGAATGAAGCACAGTTTAAGTAGTAACTGAGCAAGTTGAAGTGCTTATTAGTATTTACTCAAGCATTCCCTAAACTATATCCTTGGAACATTAGCATGCTGTATGATATGAAGAGAAGTTTTGAGGCCAGGCACAGTGGTACACACCTGTAATCTCAGTGGCTCAGGAGGCGGAGGCAGGAAGATCACAAGTTCAAAGCCAGCTTCAGCAACTTAGCAAGTCCCTAAGCAACTTAGTGAGACCCTGTCTGAAAAATTAAAAAAATGTTAAAAGGGCTGGGAGGTGGCTTTGTGGTTAAATGCCCCTGGGTTTGATCCCTGAAACTAAAAGAAAAATAGTTTGAGGAGTGAAGTAGGTAGAAAATGTTCCATGGATTAGAAGGAGGGCGGGGGAGGGGAGAAAAAGAAAACAGTTCATTTTCTCAAAGAAGTCAGGTGTCTACTGACCTCAAGCAGAGAATAATTGAAGGCTGCTACAAGTTGATGCCCATATGCCCATATATATATCCTTTACCCCTTGTCAACATATCAGTGTAGTTGTTTTCTTTGTTGTTCTCTCCCTCTTTATATATTTAAGTAAATTTAACTATTTTTTCTGAACCATTTAAGAGTTCCAGATCTGAACCTTGCCCTTAAGAATTTCAGCATGATTCCTTATCACTCCCTAAGAATTTAACATTGAATCAGAAATATTGAACATATGGTCATTTTTCTCAATTGTCTTATTTAATGTCTTCATAACTTTTTTTCTTCTCTACCCCAGGAGCCAGTCAAAAGATTCTGTACCAGCCGGGTGTGGTGGTGCACGCCTGTAATCCCAGCATTTTGGGAGGCTGAGACAGGAGAATCGCAAGCTCAAAGCCAGCCTCAGCAATGGCGAGGCGCTAAGCAACTCAGTGAGACCTTGTCTCTACATAAAACACAAAGTAGGGCTGGGGATGTGGTCGAGTACTCCTGAGTTCAATTCCTGGTACCAAAAAAAAAAAAAAAAAAAAAGATTCTATACAAATATACAGACCCAAGATAGGTTCATTTTTAAGACACTAATTCTATCTTTTCTCCTAAATTCCATGTTCAAGAAAATTTGGAAAAAACAGCATATTTTCTTCCTATCTTTTTTCTGTCACTTGATGTGTACTTTTGGGCAGGGGAATAGCATGCTAAAAATGGCATTCATTTCAGGTCTTAAACTTAAAATAATTATTTACAGGAACGTGTGACTTTAAGAGAAAAAAGAAGGAACATCTGTGGTCCAAAGACCCATCATAATTGACAAATGTCCTAGTGATCATTTAATTAAAACTTTATTACACAAAATTCCATGACAAATAATGCTTAACACATGTTTGGACGTCATCCCAGACAAAGTCCCAGGGCCACCGTGATTTAAGGAAGTGTTGTAACATTTGTGACTCTTGAGGCATTCTTTGTCCTTATTTGTAGCTAAAACATTGAGAAATCACTCCTAATTTCTTTAGCAAAGTCAATAGAGTCATCTAAGTTGTCCTCCAGTGGTTGGTTTTTTCTCAGAGAAAATGGAAAACACTGAGCATGAATAATTTTATACATCTGGAATAAATATTATTACGTATGACCTGCATGTGGAGGTTTTCTCTTTATTAATTGCTGTCATTATAGTTTTATTAGATTAATTATATTCATAGGCCTTAATCATACTTAATAATTCTAAGTTAGGGAAAATTCTGTTCTTAGCCCTAGCACCCAAAGAATCTTTTTTTTTTTTCTTGGCAGTACTCTGAATTGAACCCAGGGCCTCACCCATGCTAGGCAAGCACTTTACCACTGAACAACATTCTTAGCAACCAAAAGATCATTTCTACATCCAAGGAATTAATAAATCTTTAACTCTCTTCTAGATTAATTTTAGTATCTAGATAGCTTATCTATTTTATCTCTTTTCCTTAAGCTTATATTTTTTTATCTCCTGGCTTTTAAGCCCTATCTAGGTGACCAGAGCCATTCTCATTAAACTTCCACCTATCTGCCAAACACAGGTAAATACCTATTTCATCTCAGCCATTCCTCTACTAGACGTTTCCACTACCTGTTTCATCTCAGCCATTCCCCTACTAGATGTTTCCATTACCTGTTTCATCTTAGTCATTCCCCTCCTAGATGCTTCCAATTGGATGTCCTGTGGATACTCTCTGATATGGTCAAAATTCCATTAGTTTTATTTATCCCTGTATTGCAAATAATAGAAAGTAGCACTGTCTGAAATTAGTAAACCAATAAACAAAAGAATTTATCAGTAGGGTACACTAGTTGAGTTTGAGATATAAGAATTTTAGAGCAGTCAGGTCTCACCCAGAGACAGAAACCAGGAACCGTGAAGCTGCCAGGACTCTCCTGATTGCTTTCTTACTCTCCTGGTCTCTGCTACTTCTTTTAGTGTATGTCCGCTTTGGGCTTTGTTAATCTTTTAATGTATGTCTGCTTTGGGCTTTGTTAAACTTCCAGTCACATTTAAAGACTGACTTTCTTTACACCTAATCACAATTCTGAGAAGAGAATATTTATTTGACACAGTATGTTTTTCTATTCTAGGTCAATAAGCTGTGACAAGATATTGTCCCATATTGGACAAAGACTATTATGGAATTTTCCTTTTGAGAGGGGGGAATTATTTTACAAGGGAGAATAGCTCATTTAGCTAAAAAGACATCACAAATCCTATCTTGACCGTGTTGTTTTTCCTGGTAATAAGCCATGTGCTCAGGGAATCTTTTAGTTTTCCTCCCTTACTTTCAATATGTAATCATTGCCATTCTAAATCTTAAATATGTCTTAAATTTAATCCCTGAACTTCATACCCATATGAAACTGTCAGTAGCATATTTTTTCCTCCAGGAATTGTACCAGCAGTCTCCTTGCCCCTGGATTCTCAGGCTTTTGGATTTGAACTGAGCCATGCTAAGGGCTTCCTTCATTCTCCATTGTGATACTTCTCAGCTTCCATAATCACGTGAGCCAATTGCAATAAATCTCCTTATATCTATATTAATGTCCTATTGGTTCTGTCTAGCTGGAGAACACTAATACATTATACGCTCCCAGTTCCTGTTCCCAAATTTAGGGGTCCTCTGGACTCAGAAGGAGGGAGAGAGCTTTCAAGAGGGCTACTCTGAATGTGCTCATTCTACATGGAACACCAGGAGTAGGGACTACTAAATGTTCACCCTTAACACTTTGAATCAGAGTTGGCTCCCAATTAGTGGTCAAGCATGCGTTCTTAAAAAAAAAACAAACAAATAAAAACCAAAAAACCCTACTTTCAATCAGTGTATAATAATTATACAGAATAATGAGTTTCATGGTAGTATATTCTTACATTCATGTAATATAATTTGATTAATTTTATTCTCTATTACTTCCCCTTTATTTCCCCTCCTCCTACTCCCTGATCCCTTTCCTCTATCCTACCAGTCTTCCTTGCACTTTCATGAGATCCCTTATTTTCCCCTTTTCTCCCTCTACTTTCTGAATCTGGCTTATTTTGTTTAACATAATTTAATACTCTCCAGTTCTCTCCATTTTCCTGCAAAAGACATAATTTTGTTCTTCTTTATGGCTGAATAAAAATCCATTGTGTAGATGTACCACATTTTCTTTATCCATTGTCTATTGATGGACATTTAGGCTAGTTCTATGACTTGGCTATTGTCTGCCATCAACATAGGTATGTGGGTATCCTTCAGATGTGCTGACTTAATTCTTTTGGGTAAATACCAAGGAGTGGATAGCTGGGTTATATGTTAGTTCCATTCCTAGTCTACTGATTCCCAAAGTGATTGTATCAATTTACATGCCCACCAGCAATGTATTAGAGTTCCTTCCTCCTGCCGCATTTTTACTAGCATTTATTATTGTTTGTATTATTGATGGTTGCTATTCTAACTAGAGTGAGATGAAGTTTCAGTATAGTTTTAATTTCCCTGATGGCTAGAGATGTTGAAAGATTTTTTCCATATAATTATTGGCCATTTGTACTTCTTTTGAGAAGGGTCTATTTAGTTCATTTGCCCTTTTATCCAATGGGTTATTTGTTATTGGTGTTGAGCTTCTGAAGTTCTTTATATATTCCAGATATTAATCCTCTGTTGGACGTGTAGCTGACAATTTTTTTTTCCCATTCTGTAGGTTCTCTCTTCACATTATTGTTTCCCTTGCTGTCAAGAACTCTCTTCTTATCATTGTGCACATTCATCAAGGACCTATGTGTCTGACTTTTGAATTAGAGTTAAGAAAGAGTATCTAGAGGTTGTCTCTGATAAGTAACATATAGAGCTATAGCCTCTGGCCTAGGCTGCTTCAAAGTGGTATTTTGAGAGTCACTTTTTTTTTTTTTTTGGTAAATTAGAATTCTATCACTCAAAATGGTGTTCAATCCATTTATTCATGTGTCAATTCATACATATGCAACAGTAATTTTCTTCTTTCCAAAGAAACAGGGGGTTTGGAAATCAACTGATTGGCCAACTCTTAAGGAACAAGGAAGATCCAACAAGGGCTGGTGATGTTGTTACAACACTGGGTGTTCTCCCAAGTGACATATGTAGTTAGGGGGTAAGGAATAGAAAGTTCCTTTTTAATGCCTTATCTCCCAATTTTTTTTAATATTTATTTTTTAGTTGTAGGTGGACAGAATATCTTTATTTTATTTTTATGTGGTGCTGAAGATCGAACCCAGTGCCTCACACATGCTAGGCGAGCACCGCTACCACTGCGCCATAACCCCAGCCCCCTCCCAATGTTTTTTGACAGAGTATCAGGGCCACTTGCCTACTGACAAAGGCCAACTTTTACTAGGCAGAGAGATGATCAGGTGCCAGACATGGCAGGGGGAGAGGGAGAGAAGGGTTGAAATTAGAGATTTGAGGACCAGGCAAAAGATGTGGCTTGGACTAATGATAGAAGGTAAAGTTGAGTGGTAAGGGTATTTGTATGACTATCTGTCACAGTTTTGAAGTTGGGAAACTTCACACTTTAACTATATGAGCTTAGCAAGGTGCTTAAACTTTATAAGGCTTTTTTTCTCTTTTGTACCCTAGGGATAATAATTGTATTTATATCACAAAATTATTGTGATCATTAAACAAATAAGTTCACATGAAACTCTACAGAGAGGTGTTTTGCTCCCCAACCCCCTCAACTATTTATATTGCTTTGTTTTCATCGTTCTAATTATTCTTTTCATGTCAGGTTATAACTTGAGTCTTTCAAAACTTTTCAGTATTATCTTCTTTTTCTGACCATATTGGTTTAATACACAATTCATCTTGACCATTGCTAATGGAAGGAACATCTCCAATGGCAGGATTTTTTGGGGGGAAGGAACTTTCTTGCAAGTGTGGAAAATATGTCATCTACAGTAGATCCAGAAACAGCTATTAATGCTTTTTGCTCTTTTATTTCTATGATTATTATTATTAGTCTTTTCATTAGGTTCTTAAACTGTCAAGGAATAATTAAATATAAACCATATTCTCTACCCTTTGGTTTTGCGGAGAAAATTAATACTTCTACTATCAGTAGTTTTATTTCATACATAATTATTAAATATTAAAGTTAACCTCATTAATACAACCTCACTGTCAGGTCTAAATGAAGATTTGGGTGGAGAATTTTGAATATTAGTAATCTTTTCTTTCCACAGAAAATGAGTACTTCATTTTACTTATAGTTTATAGCTGTGTGAGTAGGTATAAGGGGTTTGTTACTTGGATTAAAAAAAAAACTCAGTAAAAGCTAGGCATGGTGGTGTGCACCTATAATCCCAGCAATTTGGGAAGCTGAGGCAGGAGGATCATAAGTTCAAGGGCAGTCTGGGCAAATTAGCAAGATCCTCAGCAACTTAGTGAGACCCTGTCTCAAAAAATAAGAAGGGAAGAGGATGTATCTCAGTGATAAAGCACTCCTGGGTTCAATCCCTGGGACTGGAAAAAAAAAATAAGCCTCAGAAAATTGGCTGATGATCAGTTCACAAATTAGTTAATGTAGGTGTGGACCTATGTGGGCCAATTGTTTCTTTTTTAATATTTATTTTTTTTTAGTCGTAGGTGGACAGAATATCTTTATTTTATTTTTACGTGATGCTGAGGATTGAACCCAGTGCATCACACGTGCTAGGTGAGCACGCTACCACTGCGCCATAACCCCAGGCCTGCCAATTGTTTCTCAACCTTACTATGTCAGGAATAAAATCTTGTGATTTAATTCAATCTATCCCCTGCTTAGCCAGAATTTCAAGATTTAAATATCTTCTTAATTATGCCTTTAAAGACCAGCTTCAACAAAAGCCAGATAATTTTGTGTATGTGCTCTATATTTATTGGATAAAATTCATAGTTAATTCATTCCTGATGATATTTGAGGTTCGGGACCATGACCAAAGCTTAATTTCCTGTTTCAAGGGAAAATAAAAAACACACACTGACTAAACTTAGACTACTTGAACTGAATTTGTCTTTGACATTTCTCAACTTCCAGTCACCTGCGTTCACACGCCTTCTTTATTCTTGCATCACTCACTTCACCATAAGCCCCTCTGAAGTTTTGTTTGTTTTAACCAACTTGAAACCCTCTTTATGGCAACTGTGAAACTGTTAAAACCACTAAACACTTGAATGCCATCAGTAGTATAAGGCAGGTTTGCTTGACTACATTGGGTTAGTGATGGAATTGAAAGCCCAGCCTGAGTCAGCTAGATGACATGACCCTTTTTCTTCAAGTTTAGGGCTTTCATATTAAAAATAAATTAATAATATCATTTCCCATCCAAAGACATTGTTCAAAGGGCACCAAATTTTAAAGAAAATATCCCAGATGGGATCATTAAGATCCTGGAGGTAAGCTCTGAATAAGAAACCAAGAAAACCTCAATCACTTTAAAACAGTTTTTGAATAGCAAACACAAATTACAAAAAAATTTACAGTTTTACTCACCACATTTTAGAGTTCCAGAGAAAATTCATCTTTTGCTTGGACAAACAATTCAATGGGCCTTTGAGCTATTTAAAAGTAGCTCATAGACTAGGGCATGGAAATAGTAAGAAACCAAAATACTCTGTATATTAAAAGATTCTGGAGGCTGGAGGTATAACTCAGTAGTAGAGTGCTTGCTTAGCATGCATGAGGCCCTCGGTTTGATCCCTAGCATCATTCTCTCTCTCGCTCTCACGCACTCTCTCTCTCTCTCTCTCTCTCTCTCTGTGTCTCTCTCTCATTTCTTGGATACGTCAAGTGATTTCCTGTTTGTGGGAAACCCAAAGACATGAACTATGACATGAAATTTGGCATATTTTATTTAGATAATAAAAATATGGTGATCTAAGGAGGCCTTGGTATGGTTGTAAATTCATTTGAGAGTTTTGAACTCTGGTGTGGTACCCACATAAATCTTAGACTGATCATAAATCTCAGATCTTCACTATGGCTACCAAATGGTTTTCAGAGTCCAAGCTGACTGATTAATCTCTTCATCCTCTCATTTCTTTTCCTTCACTTCTCTGTTCTCTTGCTCCTCTGCCTCCAAAATTCCCCAATTGAGTAACTTGTAGCCACTGTTCCAAATACAGGCAAAGGAAATACTACTTCTTGGTCTTTTCCTAGGCACTCAAAGCTTTGCTGATAGTGGCTCCTGCTGCTCAGTCTGTGTCAGCTCCTGGGAAAGGTGGGGAGTGAAAGTAGTGGGTGAGGGCGGGTACTCCATTTCCAATTCCATTTTCCCATCAGGGAGAGCAGCCAATGATCTCCTACTGACTTCACCTTAAAAATGAGCACAACTCCAAATATCTAAGACGAACATTTATTTCCCCCCCTTTGGGAATACTACATCTAAAGGCTAAAAAATAAAACAAACATTAAAGATTGTTATTGGTTTGATTGCTCCTTTCATAGGACAAATCCTGGTTATTGAAGCATTGGCTCTTTCCTGGGTTTGGATTGTATTATTATATTATATTATCCTGTCTATAAATTACTTTTTGTTTCTTATTAAGAAGGGAAGCATAACCTCAAATTAAAATTCATTTTTTCTTTATTCTAAGTTTGCTCTGATGGAAGTCTTTCCTATTGTCAACAATAATTTTTAAGAGAAAAGCAGTCTCAAGAAAGTATTTTTCTCAAGAAAGCATTCTTTTCTATACTTTTACATTTTTCTAAAACAAGCATAAATTGTAGTTATTGTTATAAAAAATCAAGTCATTATTTTATTTTATTTTTTGAGGGTACCAGGAATTGAACTCAGGGGCCCTAGACCACTGAGCCACATCCCCAGCCCTATGTATTTTATTTAGAGACAGGCTCTCACTGAGTTGCTTAGTGCCTTGCCGTTGCTGAGGCTGGCTTTGAACTCACAATCCTCCTGCCTCAGCTTCTTAAGCCACTGGGATTACAGGTGCTTGCCACCATGTTCTGCTTCAAATTGTTATTTTTAACAGAAATAGTACATGTGAACATACACCATGCCAGAAACCTGGCATATGCTCAGTAAATCTGAGTCCCTTGTTACCTCTGATGAAAAGATAATTTTCCTATTTCCAGAAGGGGGAAAAAATCAGGCAGTCCAGAGCAATAAGTTTTTATGTTAAGATAGGAAAATCATCTCATAAAGAATATACACATACACAATGAATATACACAATGGAGTTTTATTTAGCCATAAAGAATGAAATTATGTCATTTGCAGGAAAACAGATGGAACTTGAGAACACTATGTTAAGTGAAATATTCCAAACTCAGAATGTCAAGGGTCATGTGTTTTCTCTCAAATATGGAAGCTAGCAAGGAAAAAGGAAAAGAAAGATGGGGCATATCTCATGAAAATTGAAGGGAGATCAAAAGAATAGAGGAAAAGAACCAGGTGGAGGCAGAAGAGGAAGGGAAAGGAAAAATTCTATGGAATGATATTGGCCAAGTTACATTGTTATATTGTGTGCATGCATGAATATGTAACAATAGATCCCACCATTATGTAAAATTATAGTACACCAACTAAAAATACAGGGAAAAACCAAACAAACAAACAAAATACCTCTTCTACTGAGCCATGCAAGCAAACTATAGAGGGTTCTCAAGACAATAGCTATTCTAAGAATTTAAACGTTTGAACATATTTATCTGTATAAATCAGTGCAACACTTCTGACAGCAAATTCTCCTCCCCCCAAACAACTATAAAATTAGGTAAAAAAATATATTTAAGAGTCCTGGGAAAAGACCAAAGGCAAGAAAATTAAGTATTTATTCATGAGAAATTGCAGAATGTCTGTGCAAGCAGTAGGAGACTCTGATGTTCTTGCCAGGGATGCTTCCAACTCCCCTGCTCACTAGCTTGGTAGTGCTCTACCAAGGTGGGACTGGCTGTGGACACTAGAAGTTATTACTGAAGAAAGCTGCCTTGAGTTGAGTGGAAACTGATGTTTCAACAAATATAGCAAAAGTTTATCAGAAATAAATGTGTAAACTTTATATTCTGGAAAACCATGATTTAAAAAAAAAATGAAGGCAAACTAAATATAGTCCCAGATTTAAAAAAAAAAAAATTCTTGGGGAATTCTTTGCCAGCCAGCCTGACTTCAAAAAAAAAAAGAAAGAAAAAGAAAAAAAACTAAAGGAAGTACTTCAGGCTGAAAGGAGGTGGCACAGATGGCAATGTGAATCCACAGGAAGAAATACAGAGCACCAGAAAACATAAAATACATAATATCAGTAAGACTAAAAATTTTTCATCTTAATTTCTTTAGAAGACTTAGGATTGCATAAAGGAATAATTTTTTTACTTTCAGTTCATAAATATAAATATTTAAGGTATATGAAAAAATGAAGCTCTTTTGAAGCAAAGCTGCTATACTTTATCAAAATTATGTCATTATTAACCACAAGTATATTGTGATAATACAACATATATTGTATTCACTGAAGTAGCCACAAGAAAATAATGCCAAAAGATTACAGTTAAAAACAGAATAATTAAAATGCTACATAAAATATGTGTTTAACATAAAAAAGGCAATCAAAGAGAAATTAGAAGACCAAAAGGACATGGAATATAGAAAATATAATTATGAAAATAACAGGAGTAAATCCAAGCATATTAATAACTACAATAAATGGAAATGAACTAAACACTAATAAAGCTGGCAGAGATTGTCAGACTGGATAAAAGATTAAGATACAATCATATGCTGTCTTTAAGAGAAATACTTCAGAATCAAGAACACAGTAGGTTTAAACTAAGAGCAAAAGGGACTTTGTACATCTAATTAAGTTTACAAATGTTAAGATAGGAAGGCCATTCTGAATTACCCTAGGGAGGAAGACATCCTAATTAGAGGAGTCCTTAAAAAACAGAACTTCCTCAGCTAAACCCAAAGAGATGTCAGAGAGACGCAAAGCACTAACAACATGAAGAGTTTGGAGCAGATTTTCCCAAGCACTTTTCTAGTCAGGAGTGCATCTCTGACAACTCCCCTTCATTTCAACTTTTTGAAACTTAAATAAAGTATCCAGTTGAGCCCACACAGACTTCTGACTTGGAGAAACTCTGATATAATAATTATGTGTTGTTTTAAGCCACTAGGTTTGTAGTGTCTATTTCAGCAGCCATGTAAATGGAGGCCAAAAGCTCAGGTATAAGACAGTAAAAAGTCACGCCACTATACATGATGTGAGCTCCATGAAGAAACAAATGTTTGTGAAAGGTAAAATATAACTTATTTTATAGTATGATATTAATTTAGCATGTTTACTTAGTCAGATAATTAATATTTGTCATCATTATTGTCTTTTTGAGACATTACAATATTGATCCAACTTGGTGCTGAGGGATCATATCTACTATTTTGAAAATTAAATGGTTGAAGATAAGGACTCAGTAAAACCGTAATTAAGAGCCTGATTTTTGTAGTCAAATACATGTTCAAATTCGAAGTGTGTCGCTGGATGAGACCTTGTAAAAGTTATTAAACATTTATCAGCTTCAGTTTATTGATCTATAAGATCAAAATAATATCAGTGTTAACCTAATAGGTTATTATAGAGATAAATGAGAAAAGAAATATGTAAAATTTAATAACAAGCATTCAACACATTAGTTATTGAGAACATGCACTAATCCTCAAGAAGAAAGAAAAATGACCCCAAAGCAATTCAGACATCATCAGGACTGTTATTATCACTACAGTCCCAGTGTTAGTTCCTCTTGGTTTCCCAAGGGTGGGACCATCTCTTGAGATGTTCATTAGTGTGAGGGCCACTACAGAGAATCTCAGTGTGTATAAAACCTCCTCAAGCTGTGTGTGCTGTCATTCTCACCCTAATGAGTCTGGATGGCAGAAAACTTAATCTGAGCATTAAAAGCCTTAAGATCTGATGGAATTGGTCTTGCTGGGTTTTGGCTTGGAACCCACCATTCCTTCCTTTTTTCCTATTTCTTCCTATTGGAATGGAAATGCCTATCCCACCGTTGTTTTTTGTAAGCATATAATTTGTGTGATACCATAGGATCCCAACTGGAGAGGACTTTTGCTTCAGGATGAAGTGCAGGTGGAGACGTGCCACACCTTATTTAGAAGATAGAGTTGATGCTGGAGTAAGTTAATATTTTTGAACCTGTTGGAACATATTTATTTTGTATGCAAGAAGAACATGAGTTCTGAGGGACTAGAGAGAATGCTATAGACTGAGTTATATGCTCTAGCATATAACTAGTTAAAACCCTAGCCCCCAATGTGCTGTCATTTGGAGATGGGGCCTTTGGGAGATAATTAGGTTTAGAAGAAGCCATGAGGGTAGAGTACTCATGATGATATTTGTGCCCTTATAAGAAATCAATGAGTTTGCTTGATATCTCTCTCTCTTTCCTACCTGAAGATAGAGCAAGAAGCCTCCTGTTGGTGATCCAGAACCCAACCATGTTGGTCCCTTTCCCAGCGTCAACTGTGAGAATACATGTCTGTTGTTTAAGTCATCTAATACGTGGTACTATGTTACAGCAGCCTAAGCAGATTAAGCCAGAAATGTCCATACTTACAAAACCATAATTAACTCAATGTGAAATGTATCTCTTTTGTTGACACCATTGCTTTCTGAAAGAAGTTATGATAACATAGAATCACTTAAGGGGCATTTTAACTTTGTTTAAAAAAGTGATAAATGACAATAGGCACCTAAGAAATAATGAATGTTTTTCTTTAGTTATAAATAGTGAGGCATGCCGGGAGCCATCCATGAATTGTATGTGAACCAAATCAACATGGAAGCCACTGGGTAGGAAAGTTTGGTATCTGGGAACTCCCAGTGGCAATCTTGCTGGTTTGAGACTGCCCAATACATGTGATTTCCTACCCAGCTCTGTCACTGGTTCAGCACAGCATCAGAGACAGGTGGCCTGCTGGAGTCACACAGCCACACAACCTCTCAGAGTCTCAGAGATGGGTGTGGCTTGCCAAGATACCAATCGACCTGTTGACTACAAGATCCCTGCCACACCGAGAAGCAAGGCTCCTCTTGCTGAAACCTTATCCTTGCCTTTGATGTACTCTCCCTTAAATAAAGAACTGGAGCCAGTTTTTTAGTTGTTCAATTCTAGCTCCCATGTGGACTGGAGGACCTATCAGGTGGTCCATCTTCTTTAAATTTAATTTCTGGCTCTGACTCTAATTCTTTACTAATTATTTCAGACTTGCTTTTTCTCAGGTGGCTTACACCTTCTGAGCATGAAACTACCCTGGCTGGGTGCTGGCCGCCCCGAGATAGAGGGGCAGTAGTACATGCCTATAATCTCAGTGACTTGGGAGACTGAAGCAAGAGGACCCCAAGTTTGAGGCCAGCCTGGGTAACTTAGTAAGACTGTCTTAAAAAACAAAAAAAGTAGCTGGGGATATAGCTCAGTGGCAAAGCATACTTGGGTTTAATCCCCAGTATTGCAAACAACAGCAACAACAAACCCAACTAAATAACTAAAGGATTTACTCACTTTGTTTTTCTTGTGGTGCTGGGGATCAAATCCAGGGCCTCTCATATGCTAGGCAAGCACTTTACCACTAAACTACATCCCAAGCATAAGATTTGTATGCATTATTTAAGCCAATTTTTGAATAAAGTTATCCAAATATGCTTTGCTGTGCTTAGCAAATGAGAAGTCAATACAATTAACAATTAAAATTTTAAAATCTTCCAATATTGTAATAGTAAATCATGCTTAGGACAAAGTTCAATGATAACTGACTAGATCAATAGATTGGGGAATAAAAATATGATTGACTAATTATTAGAAAATGATCTTAACTTTGTAATCAGAAATTGTTTAAGGATATTATAAGATATATATCTCATTGTTAATTTAATATATACAAATAATCCTAAAAATAATCCAAACCATCTATAATTGAAAGCTATACCAAAGAGTCATAAACAGTGATTTGGAAAGTTCCATTTATATTTTCATATTTATTAGTTACTTTGTAGCAAATCACAACTTCTCCAATTGTGGCTTAAAGTTCTGTGGTTTTTTATGACAAATTGTAGGAGCACTCTCCATACCTTCAACCCCTCCCTTCCATGTTTCCCCATTCTATGCTAATGGACTGTGTGCTTGACAGAGAGCACCCCTTTGTTTGTAACTTTGGACCTGATTGGTCCAGGAGTGCATATAAGCTTCTATACTTTCTGGAATAAATGGTGTTTCTGCATCTCACTCTGGTGTTTCTGCGTCTCGCTCTGACAGAGTTGTTTTTTACCTAAACCCCGGGGTCTGGGGAGAGTGACCCCGTGGACCGCCACCATCCTGGGAGACCCCATTTCATCTTCCCCAGAGACCCCTTTTCTTCGTCTCTCAGGACCCCAACTCGTGGAGCGGACCCATGCAGCGCAGCCTTAAAGCGACAACCAATGATAAATAATAATTACAAACAAATTATTTAAACAAAAATGACCTCCTACAAATAAAATACTACAACGCTTTAGTAGTTACAATAGAACTAACTAATAAAACATAACACTAATAGAATAGCATGCAGTGACAAATAAATTAAAGGACTCATCAGTATTTAAAAAAACACGAATCAATTATCAGTAGAATTCCATCATGATGTAACTTCATGAGGGATTCTAGTGAGAAGGAAAGATTTCTGTATTAGGGTTCTCTTGAGGAACAGAATCAATGAAGTATGATTATAAAAAGCTTCTGGCTTATGCAACCAGAAGCTGGATAGTCTACAAGGCCGACTGCAGGTTGGAGAGCTGGAAGAACCAGTAGCTGCATGGTCTAAGAGGCAGATGCCCCAGAACAAGAGGGATGAATGGTGCTACCCTAGTCCAAGACTAAAGGCTTCTGGAAACTCCCTGGAGAATCACTGGCAGAGTCTGCTTTGGAAGAGTGAAGAAGTGATAGAGTCCAATATCCTCAGATGATAGAAGCAGCAATCAAGAACTCGTTCAAAAACAATCGAGCTCTATCTGCTGCTGCTTCCTTGTTCTTCCAACTTTTATTCTATCCAAGCTTTCATCCTATTGGATGGTGCTGCCCATGCTTAGTCTCCTCGTCAGATGGCTATCCCACATGCCAATCATTCCTAGATACACCCTCATTGACACACCCGAAAGCCTCAATCATCAATCTCTCTTAATCCAATCAAGTTGATAATTCAAATTGACCATTACAATTTATACTTTATTTTTCTATTTTTAATTGATGCATACTAATTATACAGCATAGTGGGTCTCAGGGTAGCACATTTATACATCAATATAACACCACTTTTCCTGTAATCCCAGCAGCTCAGGAGCCTCAGGCAGGAGCCAGCCTCAGCAATTTAGCAAGGCCCTACGCAACTCAATGAGACCCTGTCTCTAAACAAAAAAGTGCTGGGGATGTGGTTCAGTGGTCGAGTGCCCCTGGGTTCAATCCCTAGTTAAACACACACACATACACACACACACACACACACACACACACACACACACAAATTTGATCAATTTCAATCTCTAATACCTCCATTTACCTTCTTTTCCCTTACCCCTCACCTGTTTTCTCTAAACTAATAGTCTACCTTCTACATTCATGACATTCTTTTCCCCCTTTTCTAGTTTCCACCTGAGAAAAAACACGTAATATTTATCTTTCTATTTCAAATAATATGATAATCTCCAGTTCCATCCATTTTCCTGCAAATGACATAATTTTGTTTTTATTTATGGCTGAATAAAATTCCAGTGTATATCCACCACATTTTCTTTTTTCTTTTTTTTGAATTTTAATTTTAATTTTTTAAAATTTTTCTCAAAAGTTGCATTTTAATACATGTTATCAAACATAACAGAAAAAAACAAATTTTCAGAAGCTGTACACATTGTTCACTGAAAACATTTGTTGAGGCAAATAGAAAAAAAAATTGTTACAATCATAATTTTTCTAACTGCACAAAATTATAAGCAGATTACATTCTTCATATTAAACACCTTTATATGCACTTTCAATGAACAGTATATATATATATTTTATCAACCATCTTTACTATACCCATTCCCCTTTCCTGCCCCCCGCCTCCCCGATGTCGCATCCAGTGTTTCTCTATTTCTCTTATGTTTCCCATTCCCACCTCCCTTATTCATCAGCATCCACTAATTAGAGAGACCATTTGGCATTTGGTTTTTTGGGATTGGCTTACTTCACTTAGCATAATGCTTTCCAGTTCCATCCATTTGCCTGCAAATGCCATAATTCCACCACATTTTCTTTATCCACACATCTATGTGATGGACACCTAGGCTGGTTCCATAGTGCTGCTATAAACATGGGTGTGCAGGTATCTTTAAGTATGCTGACTTTAATTCTTTCAGAGAAATGAGGACTGTAATAGCTGGATTGTATGGTAGCTGCATTTTTAGTTTTTTAAAGAAACTTCATATTGATTTCCAGAGTGTTTGTACTAATTTACAGTCTCATCAATAGTGGATAAGAATTCCTTTTCCCATGCATCCTCACCAGCATTTATTGCTATTTGCACTAATGATGATAGGCATTCTGACTGGGGTGTGATGGAATCGCAATGTAGTTTTTGTATTTCTCTGATGACTAAAGATGTCGAACACTTTTTGCATATAATTATTGGCCATTCATACTTCTTCTTTTGATAAGTATATGTTTGGTTCATTTACCCATTTATTGAATTTTTTTCAGGAGGTTGATGTTTTTGAGTTCTTTATATATTCCGGGTGTTGATCATATTAAAGACTAGCTGGCAAATATTTTCTCCCATTCTGCAAGCTGTCTATTTACTCTGTTAACTGTACTTCATTTCAATCAAAAGGATTTATTTCATTCTTGGGTTGCCTATTTGTATTTCATCATCCATTCATTATATCTGCTGGAAATACAGTGCAACAAAATTTATTCTTTCTCTATCAAGAGCAGAATCTAGATAGCCTTACAGCCAAGATAAACCTAGTCAGAAATGACTTCAATGAAATCCCAGAAAGGTCATGGGCCAATAAACAAATTCCAAGGTGTCTATTCTAAAACTTGTTGGTGATAAATAAGCTTAGCTTGGGCAGGGTGTGGCATGTTACATGAAGTCGGGATTTCAAAGAAGACACTGTTCATCATTCCCCTAAGGAAGGTAGAGGAGGGAAGGAATGCTGAAAATGATTAAAAAATACTCAGAATTTCTAGTCTAAGAAAACATACCAAAGCATTGATAGGAATTGTTTACATAGCAGGCATGGAGTGACTTATTTTCTTCCTTCCTTCCTCCCTCTTTCCTTTCCTCCCTCCTCTCTTCTCTATCACTCTTTTCCCTCTTGTACATTTCAAATTATTAATGTTTATAATATTTACATAATAAAATTAAAATCTTTTTGTTTTTTGTTTTGTTTATTCTAATTAGGTATACATGACAGCAGAATGCATTTTGATTCATTGTACACAAATGGAGCACAACTTTTCATTTCTCTGGTTGTACACAATATAGAGTTACACGATAAGTGCAGTCATATATGTCCCTAGTGCATTGTTGTCCATCTCATTCCACCATGTTTCCTGCCCCCATGTTCTCTCCCCTCCCATCCCTCCAGCATTTATTGTTTAATTAAATAAATTGTTTGATTCAAAGTTCTTTTTCTTTCTTTTAAAAACACTAAGTTGGGCTGGTGTTGTAGCTCAGTGGTACAGTACTTTCCTGTCATGTCTCAGCACCACATATAAATAAATTTAAAAAAAATAAAGGTCCATTGACAACTAAAAAAAAATATTTTAAAAAACTCTAAGTTTTGGGTCTTCGATTTTTTTGCTTTTATTCTTTCATCACACACACAAAATGAGAAAGTCATCTCAGGGAATACCAAATTAGATTCAAAGAGATCCTTTGTGCCTTTGCTGTGTCAACCAAGGCCAATTACAATTGTAAAATATAAGGGGCTGATAGCCATAGGCTGTGCAGGTCTGTGATACTGTCTTATCTTTTCCCCCACTTTATAGGCAGAGATGATGGAAGGATGGCTTATAAAAACCCATCCGGGTCTCTGCATTGCTCTCAGGATAAGTCCCAAACTCTAGAGTGGCTGGGTGTGATGAGCCAGGGCAGGATACAGAGACCATAAATGGGAAGAAGAAAAAAGAAGTGGGCAGGACAGTAGCAGGAGTACAGACCTTTAGGACCTTATGGGTCATTTGATGATTTTGAAAGTCATTGGAGGGTTTTGAGCACAGAAATAATTCCAGAACTCATTCTAGCTGCTATAATTGAGACTGGTCTTAAGAAGTGTAAGGGTAAAAAAGCAGGAAGACTGGACGGGAGGCTATTACATAATTCATGTAAGAGATAATGATGGATTAGACTAGGCTGGGAGAAAATGATGATGAAAACCAGTAGGATTATGGATATATTTTGAAGATAGAGCCTGTGGAATTTATCTAAAGATTGACTCTGGAGCAAGCAAAAGGAACGAAGGATGACTGTTAGATTTTTGGCCTGAGAAGTGATAAAGACAGGAAAGACTGAGAGAAGCAGGTTTTTTGGAAGGGTATAGAAATAAATCAGGAATACAGTTAAAGATGTCCATCATGAGGTAACATTAAGAATTCAAGTACTAGAGTGTTGTCCTTGAGTGATGAGATGGATCTAGCTCACAGGTAGAGAATGGATCATGGACAGTTTATTCCAAGTACTTGAAAATAAGTTTAAAAAATGTTCTTGTTGAAGACAGTTAAACTAGTAACTGCAGAACAAAGATTCAAACTCATGCTGTCTGACATCAGACTTCATTTTCTCACCTACTATGTTAAGTTGTCTTGGACACATTAAATGAATAAATAAATGCTGCTAGGGACAGAGGAAATAATTACCCAGAAGTTCTGAGAACCCAAATAAGTTTTTTTAATACTTTTTTTAGTTGTAGATGGACACAATATTTATTTATTTGTATGTGGTGTTGAGGATTGAACCCAGTGCCTCATGCATGCAAGGCAAGCACTCTATCACTGAGCTACAATCCCAGCCCCCCCCAAATAAGTTTTGAGACCACACTTTTGTAATTCAATTTTGATGCCAAGCTAGCTGGTACTGCCAGACAGACTTTAAAACACTGATTCTTTATTCCATTAATATTAAGTAGCACAGACCAAGGGGAGATATGGAGATTCTGGAACAGAATCTATTGAGGAATTTCTTGCTATGCTTAAGATTTCTTAGATGTTACATCTGATTTTTATTTTTTCCTTATTTAAAGATATTACCTGGAAAATATAAAGTAAATAATCTGTCATAGATTCCTAAAGAAGCAATAGGTGACTAGGATATATCTTAGAAGCAACAGGTGACCAGGAGATGTTATTCATGTTGAGTTGAAAAACATAAGAGGTAAAATGCACAATAAATCCAAACATATTGCACTTATATTTTCTGAGAAATTGTCCACGTCTGAGAAATTCCATTATGGAAGGCCATCCAGCCAAGCAGAGGTGAGTGGCTGAAAGATGACCAGAAAGGTGGGAGGCAGGTTTGGAACAAGGTATGTGGCCATTCTAGTTTCACTGTAGGTCAAAAGTCATTGTAGGCTGTTTCTGTGGAATTTCCTCTAGAGACAGCATCACTGTGAGGCTCCCTCCATTAGAAAGATCCAGCCAAGTGGCTTCCCAAGAGGAAGTATTCAGCATTTGACCTAGGATTCATAATGGTAATGAGCCACTTAGATTAAAAAGAAATAAGTATATTGGAATGATTATGGTGATTGAAGTTTTTAATTACTGGATTATTTTTACACTCATTACCTCCAGAGAAACCCTGGCATATAGCAATAGATTGACTTTTTTCTTTTTTTGTGTATGTGATTCTAGGAATTGAACACATGGCCCTGTTGCATGCCAGACAAGTGCTCTACAACTGAGCTCCATCCCCAGTCCTTGACTTCTGATCTTGCTTCTGCATCTTCCTACCTATATTGTCCTTAAAGTAAACCTCTTTACTTCTAGTTAATGTGTCTGCTAATTAAGAAGGTGAGCCAGATAATGTCTAGCCAATAGCACTGAAAAGGAATTTAAAGTTCACTCTTCCACATCATAAAAACCATTGCTCAATGTGGACTCCTGCTGAGCTGAGTAACTTCTTTAATCATAGCATACCAATACTCTCTTATCCACTCTCTCCAGTCTGTTTGATTGTTATTTATCTACTTCTTTGTTTATAATCAAGTTTTGAGGAGTTGTACATTCACTCATCTTTCTATCACCCCAGAATCCCACCCTTTGTAGATGCACAAAGATCTCTCTGAACTTTCTAGCTCAAAAGCCTTTGAAAGATTGCATAAAATTTAAAGGGTGTGGAAAACACTGAGTAAAAATTTTGACATTTAACAGGGTGTATTCATCATTTCACAGTATTTCAAAACACATTCTGAGTTACAGAAAATTTAGACTGTGGGAGGAGTGGTGAGCTAGGTCAACATGATCTCCTGAGAGAATGAACTACTCATGTCCTAGGAAACTGTCAACAGGAAAGTCAAAATGCTAACATTTTTACCACCCATTTGTAGCCTCTTGGAAACAGTGATCTCATGAATGCTTAGGCTTTGCCTTGAACACAGCCTTGAGCTGTCCCAGACTCTCCTGGTGTCTCCTATACTCTGCTGGGAAATAAGATGGGTGTCTTCAGAAGTTCAGTGGACTAGCTAAGGCCATTACATTCAGGACAATGCAGGGAAGACTCTTCTGGTGTGGCCTTGCCAGTTACTAGCCTACTATTTGAAAAATGTACTAAGCAAGAAAGTGTGGGCAGACTAGCACTTCTCTGACACAACTAGGAAAAACTATTCAAGCAGCTGTTTTAGTTGTTAAGTAACACATTTGCTTTTCTACAATTAAAATAATTTCCATTTTAGCAGATTCAGAACTTACCTCCCCAAAGCATCCAAAAGAATATAAAACCTACCAATATCCCATGGCGTCTAAAAGACAAAAAATAAAAACCTATTATTGTACGATTTTCTACATTTTAAAATTTCTTCACAACAATGGTCCATTTAAAACATCTCTTCTTGCATTCTCAATGCTTCTATTCCATTTCACTTTTCTTTTTTCTATCCCTCTCTTTTTTTACTCATCTAACATTTATTGAATAGCTAATACTATGAGCTGAGTCTCATTTCTCTTTCAAATTCTGTAGAGTGTATTGCACATACTATCATCTCAGTTTTTGTGGGTAAGGAAACTGACATTCAAAGAACTCATGTGATTTTTTCCAGATCTCGTGATGTCCATCTTCCTAACCTCTCTGTTCATTTCTCTGTTCATCCATTCAACCAACAGATGAAAAAATTATCTTTTTTAAAAACCAAGCTGAGATATATTACTAAAAATACATACCTTTTGGTAAACAGGTCACTTCTGATGCTTAAAATTTCACAATGTATTGAATAGCAACCTGTAGGTAGATATATCACTTCCTGAATTTTTTACCTATGAACAAATTTCTTGGTCTTTTTCATTAAGTAGTCAGCAGAGGTTAGAGAAGGTGGTGGGCTGGGTGTGGCGGTGCACTCCTGTAATCCCAGAGACTCAGGCTGAGGCAGGAAGATTGCAAGTTTGAGGCCAGCCTCAGCAATTTAGTGAAACACTGTCTCAAAATAAAAAAAATTAAAAAAAGGTATTGGAGATGTAGCTCAGTGGTAAAACATTCCTGTGTTCAATTCTCAGTCCAAAAAAAGAAAAGGTGATGGTGTTGCCAGTGGGAAAACATATAAAAGTCTCCATCACCAAGACTAAGCAGCAAAGGGCAGCCTCTTGTGAAGATTAAGGCTGTCCCTCACTTCTCGCCTCTTCTACTGTTGATCTTTTTGGGAAACTTCTTCATTCTTCTATTCTCTCACTCCTCTGAGCTCTGAATTCCCCTATTTGTGTATTTGCTGTGGCATTTATGGTCCTTTATCTTTAAAAAAAGAAATCTCTCCTATAAATTCCTTGAGGACACAGAATTTTTTGATTCCCCATGGTGAAATTATATCAACTAGCACAGAATAAGAATACATGCTGAAAGTGTGGCAGTTTGCTCTTCAACCTTGGGGGTATTCATATATAGATATCAAGGGATTCCAGGTAATCTCCAGTGCATACAGGTTTTGTACTCTTCATTTAATCCTTAAGCCTCAAGTGTTTTCCTTCCTTCCTTCAGACTTGGGATTGAACTCAGGGGTGCCCTATCACTGAGCTACCCACCTCCACTTTTTTTTTTTTTTTGGAGACAGGGTCTCTTTTAAGTTGCTGAGGTTGGCCTGGAACTTGTGATCCTCCTGTTTTAGCCTCCAGAGTAGCTGGGATTACAGGTGTTTGCTTCCAAGTCCGGCTAAACCTGTTTTCAACTGGAAGTTTGAGAACAAGGAAACACACTTCCCTATCATTATTCCTGTCCTAAGACAGTACAGCTGCCACCATAAACAGCACTGCTGGTTGCCACCATAAACAGCACTGCTGGTGACATTTACAGCTCCTTGGGTGACCTGGTATTCTAACTGGATACCAGAGGACATGTGACAGGCAATCTAGTCTATCACACCCTTCCTTGATCCATTTCCTCCAGAGCTGTGTGCTCTGTCGGTTAAAGACTTAATTTTGTGTTTGCGCAATTGTAAAAATTCCCGAAAATCAAAAAATGTTTGTCAAATGGAAAAATATCTCTTGTTAATTTATAAATTCCAACCCCTGGTTAAGTTATAAACTGGAAAAATTGCCACTAGACTCCTCATAAAAAAACATGCAAGAATAGTTAAGAAAACATTGAAAAAGAAAAGTTAAAATAGGAAACCTACGTACCAGATATTAAAATCAAAGCCACCCAAATATGCCTGAATTTTTCTATGAGGGGCCCTATGTTAAATCTACGTGCTTTTGATATTTCATACTGGATTTCTCACAAAAAACTGCAAAATGAAACACAACTTTAAATGTAAACACAACTTCTAAGGGCAGAGTGCTGAACATATAACCTGCATCTGCATACCCGCACAAGATTGTGTAACAGGACTGTTAAACATCCACCCTTGAATGGCCCGGGAGGTCGTTCAACTACCATCTTAATGCCCAGCGGGGTTAAGTCCACTGACACCTTAGGGTGACCCTGGGCTCACTCTCACTGGCACGTTCATCGCTATCTCAGGTTACCTAATATCTTTTCTTGCATTTCTTTTAAGTCTGGTTGTGCAAAAGGAAACCGGCCTGGCTTCACCAGCTTGGGACTCAAAACACCATCACTGACGAAGTTGGGGCCCTTCCAGGTATCTAGCGAACCAGAGACAAATAACTAGCCCAAGGTCGGAGGGCGCGACAGGCCCGCCCTGGAAGTTTCTCCGTTGAGAAATCGGTGGGCCTTTCTCAGCCATCCGCGTGGGTGTTCGAAAATATGCCCTGCAAAGATACAACTCTCCATCCAACTCTGATTTGCTTCTGGACAGGGTGTGCGCCCCGCGGCACTGGGCCAAAGGACAACTAAGAAATTCTGGCTGACTGCCCGGGGTCGTTTGGCCTGACGTCCACTTCTCGGGATCCAGCTGGGCTCCTGACTGGGGACGCAACTGACCCCGCCCTCCGTTAGTCCTATTGACAGGACGCTCGGGGCCGCCCTATTGGGACAGAGAGTGAGTGACGCGAAGAGGCTCCGCCTCGCGCCGCGCCCCTCTCGGTGCCCGCCTTGTTGCTTGCGCTCCCGGCGTTGACGTGTCGGGGCGCTAGGCTTCCGCTCCTCCCCCCACCCGCAGCCACTCAGAGCGGCGAGAGAGGCGGGGTGGCCGGGCCGGCGCTCCCCTCGGCCCCCGCTCCCGGTCCGCCCCGCCCCGCCGTCCCGGCCCCCCGGATGAGGGTATATATTCCGAGCGGGCGCGGAACGCCAATGAGTGGCGGAGTCGTAGGAAGCGGAGCCGAGCGGAGCTGCGGTAGCGCGGAGGGGAGGTAAGGGGCTCCCAGACAGTGAAGAGACAGGTTCGAGGTCTCGGCCCCCTCCACCACGCCCCAACGCCACGCGCGCAGACGTGGGCACGCGTCGCACTACGTGCACAACGCCGACACCTGGCCACGTCTTGGATTCCGCGGCACTCGCACGCGCTACCTCGTGTGCCCCGCGGTTGCACCCCCTTGTTGGAGACCTAGGTGGAGGGTGTGTGGGATGGGCCTCCTGGTGGGTGGCGGGGCGGGGATGGGATGAGGACGCCCCCGATGGAATGGGGATGTTGAGAGAGGAGGTTTGGGCAATCTCTGGACTCAGGTTTACGAGGCAGTTGGAGGCGGGGGAATGGGCCCTCACCTGGGTTGGGGGTAGGAGCCTTGAGATTTTCAGGTCAGATCCTGTGGACAGTTTTGTCAAGTTTGGGAGGCCTTAAGTGGGGATAGATGTGATTGTTGAAACTGTCAGGTGGGAGCGAGAGGAGGATGAGGAAAAGAATTGAGGACTTTGACAAGGACAGGGGATACCTGTGGCGGACATGACAATAGGACCAAACTTGCTTGCCACTATTTTTTTTTTCTTAATATTGGTAGTGAGAGAAGGTTGAGATTTCTGGGTTTCCCCTTGCTTGGCTGGGCAGGATGGGATTGAAGAGCTGAGAGCACACATGTGCTGAACAGATGGCTTCTTGAAGATTTTATCAAGTTTGTTCTGTCGCTGTGCTATATTTATTTGTACGTGGTTCATGAAATCTGAAATCAGTTGGTAGTGAATATAATATGGATATATCATTATGTAGGGTAAAAGTTTAAGGACTTGAGGTAAAAATAACTGGGTGTGGACCTAGGGTTTGCAGGAAATTGAAGGCAATTGTCTGTTCTTAGATTAGTCAGTTGGCTCACTTAACTGGGGCTACAAAAGACTTCATGGGCTGTGCAGAGGATTCCAAGCAGAGGATTCAGTCAATGGTTATGGTCAACCTCAATACTGTTTTTCAAAAAAAAAAAAAAAGCTCTATAAAGAGGTTTATTTATCCATTATGAGTGCATACATATAGTCCTCAAAGCAGAGATAGAGACAAAAAAGAGACAAGAATAGGAGGAGGAAATACTTGATTTCTTTAATACTGGTATTTAAATTCTAATAAAAGTATTTTTGATAATGGTGCTTTCTTACCATGTTTGTCATTTGTTTTCATACGGATGCATTAGGCTATGGGCATATACCAAGTTTCATCAAAATTTCTAGAGCAGTTTTTCAATTTTTTCAGATTTTGGTTGTCAGAATAAAAATCTTGTCTTTTAAAAACTCTCTTCTTCATTGCTGTTTACCATCACACACACACACTCCTCTAACCAGCATAGGTGGGAAGTGTACTGTATTGATGGGAGGGAGCTGGTTATTTGCTTCAAGTAAACATTATAGATGAATTGTTTGTCAAACTCAAGCATAGTTATGTGTAAATGTGCACATGTGATCTTGTTAACTTTTGTAGATTGCCAGTATTCTGGGCCTAGATATCAAAATTTAACTTGTGATTTGTTGTATTTGTATGAATGAGTATCTAATGACTTTTTTTAAATATTTTTTTTAGTTATACATGGACACAGTGTCTTTATTTATTTATGTGGTGCTGAGGATCGAACCCAGTGCCTCACATGCGTGAGGCAAGCACTCTGCCACTGAGCCATAGCCTCAGCCCCAAGTATCTAATGACTTTTTAGGAAAAGTTTTGATTTGTAACTTTCAATGTTACAATAATAGGTTTGTATATACTTTTTAGTAGAATGAGCCCTCTCTACTTATGACTCTTGGAGTTGATGATCTTATCTTCCTAAGGAGATATATACACAGGGAAGATTTATACACAGGATTTGCACAGGATCTGAGGATGGGGAAGGAATCAAAAAAAGAGACCTTACTATACCTTCTGTTTCCCTGCCTATCTTCCCACTACAATTTACTACCTTGAATTTGGGCAATAGTAATAGTATGAGACCCTGGGAACCATACCTTGGAAAATAGTTTGATATAAATTCATCTTTCTCAGTTGTATTTTTAATATGATGTTTTTAAACATAAAAATAATAGCATAACTTTTGAAACATATTAATCAGTAGAAATGTCTGAGTACTCTAGTAAGTGTCTATGGCTCATTCTCCTGACTTTGCTTTTATAATTACCTGCACTTTCTTGGGCATCTCATTAGTCCATAGCTTAATATTATGTATGCTGATGACCTTGAAAGTTTTAACTTTAGCTCTAGTATTGCCTCTGAACTCTAATATCAAACTTAACATGACCAAAGTAAAGTATTGGTTCTCCTCACTCTCTATGCCTATCCTTGTGTCTGCTCCTATCCTAGCGTTTGCCTGTCTTCAGTAAATGGCACCATTAAGTGGAGTCATCTTTGCTTGATTTCCCTCTGCACGTTCAATCCATTACTTAATGCTACTGGTCCACTTTCACAACCACTCTAAAGTATCATCATCTCTCATGTAGCCTACAATAGTAGTTCCCTAACTGGTCCCTTTTCCTTCGTCATAGTCTTTTTTCCCCCCTTTCGTGCAATAGCAAACGATCTTTTTTTTTTTTTTTAAGTCTAAGACATACCATGGGTATTCCCCTGTTCACCATTCTCCAGTAGGTTCTCAAACCTCAATGTTCTTACTTTCATCACAAAGTCTCACTTGTTCTGCCCTTTACTTGCTTCTCCAGCCTTACTTCCAATCACTCTTTGCTTCTATCACTGTGCACCAGCTACTTGGACCTTTTTGCTTTTCTGTGAACATACTAAGTAGCCTATTTCACTTGAAGTTCTCTACCTAGAATGCTCCTTCCCAAGTTATTAACTTGTTCCCTTTTAATGCTTTCTCAAATGTTAGCTCTACAGAGGCTCTGACTGATCATTGATATGAAATAACTGCCATCACCCCTATTACTTTTTAGCTTGTTCTCACTTTATTTTTCATTATTCTTTAAGAATACTACCTGATGTTTTATGTTTGTCTGCTACATGGAAATGTGAGTATATACATTGTTGCTTTGTCCTTTGTGTTTTGCCTATCACCCAGATGGCGTAGACAGTAAGTACTCATTAAATATTTGGTGAGTGAGCTGGTCCTGGTGACATGCGCCTGTAATCCCAGTGACTCAGGAGGTTCAGGCAGGAGGATGGAAAATTAAGGCCAGCTTGGGCAACCTAATAAGACCCTATTTCAAAATTAAAAAATAAAAAAAGATTAAAAGGGCTAGGGATATAGTTCAGTGATAGAACACCCCTGGGTTCATCAATACTAAAAAAAAAGTGAGTAAACTAATAATGGCATATGAAAGTTAATTTTTCTTCTTAAATTATTTAATAACATATACTTCCATTAAAGGAAAACTTTGAGGAGTAACCTATTCACATAAGAGAATGGTGGTCGTTGAACCCACAGCCATTCAATAGAAATATAGTCTCATGCCACATAATAGTGTCTCAGTCATGGTGGACCACATCTACCATGGTAGTCCACAGATTATGAGGAAACTGAAAATTTCCTGTCCTGCCTAATGACATCATTGTCCTCATAATGTAGCTCATTGCATGACATGTTTGTGGTGATGTTGGGTATAAACAAACATAGTATTCCACTGTCCAATAAAAGTGTAACACATTCAATTATGTACAATACATAAGACTTGATAATAATAAGTGACTGCATTAATGGTTTATTTACTGTTACACTTTTCATATAGTGCACTTATACAAATGTCTACTGTAAGACAGTATGCATATTACACCACGAGAAGCCTCATACATCTTGTGTTTACTGTGTCTTGATTGCATCAAGAGGCTATGTTGAGTTACTGACCTATATCATCTAGATTTGTTTAAATACACAGTATGAGGTTCACACAATGATGAAATCACCTATTGATGTATTCTCAGAACATGTCCAAGTTGTCAAGCAACACATGATGAAAGCAGAATTATCAAATTTCAATACCCATATCCCAACTCTGTTCCTTGGATACGTTTACTTCCTAGTGCTTCTGTTTTAATGGGACTTTGTGTTGAGTGCTTAGTATTTCCTCTGCTTTGTGTGTGTGTTGCGGGGGGCGGGGGTAGATATTGGGGATTGAATCCAGAGGTGCTTAACCACTGAGCTGTATATCCTCACTCTTTATTTTTTTATTTTTGAGATAGGGTCTCGCTAAGTTGCTGAGGCTGGCTTTGAACTTTTAATCATCCTGCCTCAGCCTCCAGAGCTGTTGGGATTATAGGCATGCACCACCACACCCTGCAATATTTCCTCTGCTTTTATGAAAGATGTATTGTGGAAAGAGCATAGATTTTAGAGTCAGGTCGATCTGTGTTAAAATTCCTGTTTTTCCACCCACTAGTTATATAATCTTGGGCAAATTATTTAAGCTACTTGAGTTTCATTTTCTGATTGTAAGGATTATTTAAGTTATGTCTCTGAATTTGTGAGGAAATTTTTATTATTCCCACTTAATAGATAAAGATACCAAAGTTGAAAACTTTTTTTTTAATATTTATTTTTTAGTTGTAGGTGGACAGAATATCTTTATTTTATTTTTATGTGGTGCTGAGGATCGAACCCAGTGCCTCACGCGTGCTAGGCGAGCACGCTACCACTGCGCCATAACCCCAGCCCTGAAAACATTTTTTATTTGGTTTAGGCAGTAGAGCCTGGAATGAAAGTCACTTCTGTTTTGTTCTAGAATCTGACAGGTGATGGGCATCTGGAATTCCTCTAGGCATGTGGGGCAAGAGATAACTCCATTGTTGGGGCATGGTGCATTTTTATATCCCAAGGCTTCTTATGGTTGCAGAATGTGCTGAGGTTTCCAGGGTGCCTGTGGTCTTCTGGGGGTACAGCTTCTGTTTTGGCTTTCTGTGTCCCTGTCTACAGGTGGGCAATACTGTACTCATTGACCTTCCCTTGTTGCAAAGGCTGTGTGTGTTATTATTATTACACCTCAGAGGACATAGATGTAGGTTCTTTTGACCTGAATTTGGTCACAGAATACTCTTTAAAAAATTATCTTATTCTCCGAATGTTATGTGTCTCGAATTTGGATCCAAGTTTTTAGTGAGTAGAGATAATGGAAATATTTTCATTGCTTCTCTGCAGAAGTGGCTATTGAATTGAAATGTATTTTTTATGATTACATGTAGTTCTCTATTTCTGAATATTGCTGTATTCTGAATGCAACAAGAGTTATCTTTATATAGTTGACATATTAAGTGGTAGCTTAGTGGTCAGAGGAATAGTTCTCTCTGAAATAAGTAAGTAAGTAAGTAAGTAAGTAAGTAAATGCTGCAGAGTGTGAGCCCTTGGAATCAGACTGTCTGGGTTCATATCCCATTCCACCAATTGGCTAGGTTTCTTATCCTTTCTGTGCCTCAGTCTTTTCAATCTCCTGTATTGTAAAGTAGTGATAACAATAATATATGTGCCACAGAGCTGTGAAAAATTAAATGAAACCATATAGGTAAAGTACTTGATGCAGTGTCTGGTACATAATGCTAATTATTGTTCTCTTACATGTTAGGTCTCTTACAAATATTAAGCAACAGAAAAGCAGAAGTTAATTTTCTTAATATAAGGTTTTTAAAAATTATATATGTAGTTTAATGGTGTGAATGTATTTCTGAGAATTGTGTTGTTAGCCTATTTCATCATTGTGTGAACATTACAGAGTGTACTTATATGAAGTAAGATGGCTGTGATGTCACTAGGTAGTATAATCTTTGGAACTACTGTCATATCAGTCTGTTAACCAAACATCATTAGGCAGTGCATGGCTGTACTGAATTTAGTAGGGAAAAAACCCCCTCAGGTTTGAAGGTTGGACTTTGACCAATTTCTTTTCTCTTTTAGGTTAGCAGTTGCAGAAATTATACCCTGTTTTCACAGAGGTTGGCTGCCAGAACATTATGAATGTTAATGATCTCAAACTCAGGTTGTCCAGAGCTGGGCAAGAACACCTGCTACAGTTCTGGAATGAACTGGAAGAAACCCAACAGGTTGAACTTTATGCTGAACTCCAGGCTATGAACTTTGAGGAGCTGAACTTATTTTTCCAAAAGGCCATTGAAGGATTTAATCAGTCCTCTCACCAAGAGAAAGTAGATGCACGAATGGAACCTGTTCCCCGAGAGGTGTTGGGCAGTGCTACCAGGGATCAAGATCAGCTCCAGGCCTGGGAAAGTGAAGGTACTGAGCATATCTTACTTGTTATTAGAGACATAATAAATTGTTAAAGTAGCTGAATCATGTAACTAATATTTTAATTCTCATAGTACCTTAAACCAGGTGACTGACCAGAAAATGACAAATAATCTTTTTTTTAAATATATTTTTTAGTTGTAGATGGACACAGATACGTTTATTTATTTTTATGTGGTGCTGAGGATCGAACCCAGTGCCTCATGCTTATAAGGCAAGTAAGTGCTCTACCACTGAACTTCAATCCTAGTGCCCATGATGACAAATAATCTTGCCCGGATATCTGCAACATCTCTCATTGATGGTCCTTATATTCTGTTTTCATTTCTTATGTCTCATTCAAGGCTCTTCTCATTTAAGTCTTAGTTTACCTCCAGTCTCTTTGGCTTCTCAATTTCTATACTTCTGCTGTTTCAATTTAATTTGGTTTAATCTGAAAACCTGCCCTAACTTATTCCTAGTCTGTATTTTCAGTTCCATTTCCTTCCCTATTTCTCCCCATTCCTACTCTCACACATTTAGCTGAACCAAATAATTCACTTTTCCCTTTCTGTCTTTGCTCATATTAATCCAACCTTAGTCTGGCCTTTGCCCTTTCTCTACTGAGGTGAGTCACCTGGGAAAGCATCTCTTGGCATTGTGTAGTACAGTGGCTCTTCTGCTTGAGGATTTAACATGCATTCTTTTGAGAATAGCAAAATATCAAAAAGGTAGACTTAAGAGCTATGGTTATAATCTACATTCCTCTGAAAAGTAAAAGGTTGACTAAACATTGTAGCCAAGGCCCTTGAGTGTTTGTACATGCTTTTTGTCATATCTTGGCATCATTTCTTTATTTGTGATTAAGCAGATGGGATTAATAATTTTCTGTCCTTTTAAAAAGTCATTACTTTATTGCAGAAACTAGTATCAAAATAACAGAACTTGCCTATAATTTCATCAAATCTGTTTTAATCTGTTTTTATTTTTTCACATCACTACCTGGCACTTGGTTGTACACATGTTGGGTGTAATTTTTTTTTTTTTTTTCAGTGCTGGGGATTTTACAGTGCATATGTTGGCTGAGCACTCTAACACTGAACTATATTCGTAGCCCAGTTGTATACATGTTTCTTTTTATAGATGTGCAGTAATGTTATAGATGTAATCATGTCTTTATTTGTACCATACAATGTCTATTTTATATTTTTCTTCCTGTCTTTGGTTTCCTACCTCTCCTCCTGCCCTACCCCAAAAGAAAGATAATTGGCATTATCAACCTTCTGTATACTTCCCTGTATCTTTTTTAGGCTCACAAATTTACTGATTTTTAAAAACAAAAATTTATTGGTTCTTATAGTTATACATGGCAATAGAATTTATTTTATAATTATAAAAGCATGAAATATAATTTGTTCTATTTCAGTCCCCAGTACTTCCCCTTCCACTCTCCTCCTCCCTCTACCTGTCCTATTCCCTCTATTCTACTGATTTTTCTTCTGTTTACTTATGTATTTTTTTAAAATTAGTGTCTTGTGGATGTACATGATGGTGAGATTTGCTGTGGTATATTCATATTTGTACTTAGGAATGTTATGTCATCCCTCCTCACTTTCCTTCATTCCCCTTTGTCTGCTCCACTGATCTTTCTTCTATTCTTTTTTTTTTTTTTTTTTTTTACCACCCCCTACCTTATTTTGGATTAGCTTTTGCAAATCAGAGAAAACATTAGACCTTTGGCTTTTTGTGACTAGCTTATTTCACTTAGCCTGATAGTCTCCAGTTCTGGCAAATGTCGTAAAGTCATTCTTAATGGCTGAGAAATATTCCATGTGTATATAGAACATATTTTCTTTATCTATTTGTCTGTTGAAGGACCCTGATTTTAAACTGTGTTCCAAAGAGCCCTAGAGGTTTCATTGCTAGGGGAGCATTCTCATTGGGAGGGGAAAGTGGATACTAACTAGAGAGGTCCCTAATCCCTTTATCTCACCACCACCCCTGCAAGAGTAGTTCTGCTTTTTTCTAGTTTGTATATTTGATCTTCACCAGAGACTTGACTTAAAAAGGTTAGGAGGTTAAAAAGCAGTTTGAAAATAATTGGATGCTCTTCAGGGAGGTGTCTTTCAGATCGAAAATGCTTGGTGGTGGCTAATCTAGTGCCTTACTTAAACAGTGACTCTGCCACTAAGATGTGAGAATGACTTTCAAATGAATCCTTATGAATGGGAAGTTTTGGTGATACCATAATTTCCACTCTTTAGATCTACTTCCTTCCTTCCCTGGGTTTTAGAAAAGGCTCCAAACCAAAAGCCACACAGGCCTTTTCCTTCCCTCTAGTATTCCAGCTGCCTATGTTTCTCCTTATAATTTTAAAGGTAAATCTTAGTATTAACTTTTATGGAAAGTCAAAACTTTTTACCTTGTGCAATGGCTATACGTAATAATCAGGACCTCCTGTAATTTGAATCTTTTTAAATGATCTTTTGGTTGGAATTTGTGGAACTTGTCTATGTTTATGACTTTCTATTTAAACTATAATCCGGAACTTTTAGTACCAAGGTGCGTCACAAGAAGGTACAAAGCAAACTTCCTTTTGGCTTGTTCTCAAGCCAAATATTTATGTGGCTTAACCAGTAGGAGTGGAGAAAGAGACTTAGTAGCTGACACTATATCCTTTTTACTTAGCCAGAAACTACTATGTGTCTATGAATTCATAACAAAATGAAAATCCTGCAGTAGATCCTCAAAGAGAAAAGATTGCCATTGTGAAGACGATGGTATTATATTTCAGATAGTAAGAAAATCCTGGTAATCGAATGAAGGACAATTGTTTTTCTTCTGGATGGAGAAAAAGCCTTCTACAGCCATTTCAAAATGTCTGCTGATTATTGAGATGATAGTGGACATTTTAAACCTAGAGTGGAAAATTCTTTATTTCTGAAGGATGAATACCGAGTTGACCTTCTTATGGAAAAGAGATCTTTAATTTAATTTTTAAAAGTTTTATGTTCAGGTGTAAGCAATGGAATGTAGAAGAGTAACTGGAAAATCTTTATTTTACAAAGCTGAGATCTGAAAGTGAAGTAATTAGAAGCTTTGAGAAGAATGCCATTTTAGTAAAGATACGCTGGAAAAATGTATTTGCTTAATAAAACCCCCCATTCCTTATTAAAATGAGTGCTTATTTATTTGAGTAAAAAGTTTCTAATTTTATATTATAAAAAATAATTTCTATTCAGTGTTAGTCTTTTTTTGCCTGATACATTTTCCTATTAATTATAATTTTTTTTTAAATAGAGCATTGTAGTTATACATAGTAGTTGGGTTCATTTTGACAAAGTCATACATACGTGGAATTTGATTTACTGTATTTTAGTCCCTATTCCCCCTGCTTTTTCCTCCTTTCCTCCCTCCTTCGGTTCTCCTTCCTCTACTCTACTGATCTTCCTTTTACTGATTTACTTGTTTATTCATTTTTGATTGGTGCTTTTTCTATATACATAAGGCTGAAATTCCCTGTGGTATATTAGTATATGCACATAGTGTGATTTTGTTAAATTTATTCCACATTTCCTTCCCTTTCCTGTCTCTCCTCCCTCTTCGATCTTCTACTCCACTGATCTTCCTTGTATCTTTATGATATCCATTTCCCCTGTTTTTTCTCTTATTTTGCTCTAGCTGCTACATGTGAGAGTAAACATTTGACCCTTGATATTCTGAGTCTGACTTATTTCACTCCCATTTCCATTCATTTACTGGCAAATGCTATAATTTCATTTGTCTTTGTGTCTGAGTAAAACTCTCTTGTGTAGCTACACCACATTTTCTTAATATAATGGTGGTACTTTACCGTATAATATAGTAGAAAAGCAATTGGATTGTTCAAAAGAAGTGCATTCATGACATTATTTCTTCTACATTTTCTGAATTATAGTGTAGCGATATTCTTTTTTTTTTTTTTTGGTACTGGGGATTGAACTCAGGGGTACTCGACCACTGAGCCACATCCCCAGCCCTATTTTGTGGTTTATGTAGTGACAGGGTCTCACTGAGTTGGTTAGCGCCTCACCATTGCTGAGGCAGCCTTTGAACTCGTGATTCTCCTGTCTCAGCCTCCCTAAGTGCTGGGGTTACAGGCTTGAGCCACCGCGCCCGGCTGCGATATTCTTAATAGATTTGTAATAATAAAAGGAACACATGCTTACTTTAGAAAAATTGGGAAACACTAAAAATTACAAAGGAAAAAAAATGCAAGGCTCTGCCATCTCACAAACCATAGATACTCACTAGTAATATTTTATCATATTTTCTTTTTCTCTCATATGCACACATACATGTGTACATTGGCATTATGGTTTGTATAGTTGACTGAATAATTTTTTAAAAAATATTTTTTAGTTATAGATGGACACAATATCTTTATTTTGTTTATTTATTTATTATGTGGTGCTGAGGATTGAACCCAGTGCCTCACATGTGTGAGGTGAGCACTCTGCCTCTGAGCCACAACCCTAGCCCCTGACTGAAGAATTTATTATGAAAAATTTCAAGCATTTTGAAGCGTATTTAGATACAAATGTGGTATATTGAACTCTCATGTGCTACCTTGATTAAAAATGAATTTTTTGTGACTTTTGCTTCATCTACCCCTCTTTTTCATTCCTTTTCTCTTTGCTGCATTACTTTAAGGCAAATCTTAGACATCATGTGATTTTTTTTTTTTTACCTTTTATAGTTCAGTATACAGCTCTAGATATGTGGATTTTTTTAATTAAATATAGCTGTTAATAAGCCTAATAAAAATTATAATAATCTATAATAATCCTCTTACCTAAAATGGGTTGATTCAAATAGAAAGTCCCTTAATTAGTTTGTGTTTGTGCTTAACATTTTGGGGAAACAGTTTCAGTTGTAATGTATGAATTAAAACTTAAAGACTTTGAAACATTTCCTCTGACTAGCTTTTTTGGATGAGCTTTCCTTTATTTCCACTAGTTGAGTAGCCTGTTGATGCCATTCCAATGTCCTGGAGTGCTGACAATTTAAAGAAAGTTCTGGCAGGCTTCAGAAGCACCCTATGCTACTTACCTTTCTTGTTTCAGACACATGCCCAGGTTAAAGTGTACTGTAAAGTATATGGCAGGGGCTTGTCCAAGAAGGAAGTTATCTAGGAAGCATCTGATCTCTTACAGTTCACTGTAAACTCTTCCTTCTGTTTTTTGTAAGTATTATCAGGAAAAATGCTCAAACTCTCTTGGACCCATAACACAAGGAGAGAGGGAGATTCTGGGGCAGAAAATGCCTCACTGTGCTTTGAATTTTTTTTTCTTTTCTCTTTTTTTTAAACTTCTGATTTGATCTGTGTTGAAGTCCCTCCTGTAGGAAAGTTATTAACTCTTATGTTCTATAATGGAGAAAGGAAAGGATGATAAGGTGATAACCTAAAACTTTTCAGTTTTTCAGAAGTTGTTTTAGAATAGGAGACATTCATAATTTCCTAATGATCACATGGGTCAGGTACATTAGTTAATTCTTCCAGGACAAGTATAATCAGTTCATTTTTCAGGTAGGTACAGTGCTCCCACACAAAATTTATGTTCTGAGACATACAGTTTGAAATAATGTATTATTGCCATATAACATAAAAGCTTATTGAATTTTATTGGTCCACTTAATTTCAATAGGCATTTTTTCTGTCATTATAAGACATATTAATTTAAGTATTATATGCTTTTGATAAGCATTGCAGCTTTATTATAAACTGAAGTGGATGACTACTTTAGCCAGTGTACACACAATTTTATACTTTGGACAGCAGATGTAGCTACGTCTATTTTTGAAAATGCCACTCTGATACTTCAGAGACTGCTTTCTTCCCTCTTATTTTTCTCTGTTCCTCAGTGAGATGCATGAGCAGGGAGATGTTAATGCAAAAGGATTTTTAGCATAAATATGTACAGATTGTGTTATAATTCATTATAATAGTTGTGGTTAGATGGAGATGCAATGTAACTGTATATCTGTCTGGAAATGTACACTTGGTGGACATAATCTCAATGCCAGTTTTAAGCAGTGGTGACCAGATTGGCTATCAGGCTCATAGGTAGAAAGAAGAAAGTGTAGAAATGAACACATTACTTAAATGAAGCCACTGTGAGTTGCTGGTTAGCGAAACTTTAAAACTGAAAACAATGGGAAATTGGAATGAAGCAGTACTTGAGGGAACTTATGCAAAGAAGAGAAAAGCTTATGCAGGGATGTTTTGATAACTGGTTGGAACCTATGGAAAGCACTGAACTGGTGTTGAATGGCATTAGGTAAGCAGATGCTGACTGTGGAAGAGTGGCTTTTACTTTTGTCAGGTAAGGTAGCTGAGGGAAATAATTTTAAAAAGTAAAAAGTCCAGAAGAATGGCAAGAGCCCCATTAACAGTAAAACAACTTACAACATGTGTTTATGAGGCAAATAAGTAGTACAAAAAGAACCAAAGCCACTGTGTCCAAAATATTTATCTGTAGCTTTTTAAAAAGATGTTCATAAATATTTCTGATTCTGATACCTTTGGTGGTATCTGAGTGTCCAGACAGACTGCAATTCTGTATATTATTCTGAAATGGTACAAAATCTATTTTGGAGGAAAAATTGACCTGAAGAGACCTGAGGCTATTTATGATATTTATTTATCTCATTTAATTTGATCATGGGGTGTCATTCCAGATCTGCTGGGAAAGTAATTATAATAAAATGTTATATATTTACTAAGTACATGTTTTCTTAATTTTGAAGAGTTCTACATTCAGAAATAATTCTCACCCAAGAGATTGTGTACTTCTATTTTAAAAAAATGCCTTGTGGATCGATGATAGCAGGATTAATTTATTCCCTAGAAACCATAGTTTCTGATAACTCAGGGAATAACCCAGTGTTAAACAGTTTTCATATGTGTCTTATATGGTTCTCTACTCACTTCATTTCATTGAATTTTTGTTATATAGTGATTATGGAGCTTGTTAAAGGTAGCTATCAACCTAGAATACTGTTAAAATGTTAAAAGTGTTAGTGTTTAGGGCTGGGTTGTAGCTCAGTGGTAGATTGCTTACCTAGCATGTTTGAAGCCCTGGTTCAATCCAAAAAAGCACAGCAAGAAAAAAAAAAGTGTTTGGGAAGTTTTAGAGAATGCTGGCTGTTTCTTGCTCAACAACTTTTCTGTGTAGGGTGGTGGGTAGAGATTTTTAAAAAATGGGGGGCAGCTTCTCATGAATTCAGTGGAAAAGAGAAAAAAGGGCAAGAGAATTAGGAAGTAAGTTTACACATGTAAAAATTATGGTACTGTAATACTCATGTTAAATATTTTAATGTGGTAAGAGACTAGGGGAGGCAGCATAGTGTGTAGTGAATAGGTCCTGTTGTGAATTTCTGATCCTGACTCACATTTACTAGCTATGTGACCTTGGTCGAGACTTTTATCTCTAAAATGGAGAATATTATATTTCTGTCTTAACTTTTGTCAAAGTTATTTTTTATTTTCAACTGTGTACAAGTAAATGCTGTGAAGTTAGTCATAAGGAAAATTCTGATTCTAGTCAAGGTAGAAAGATAAAATTAAGTCCCAGTACCTAAGGTCAATTTCAGATTAAAGGTGAAAATTATGAAAATATGTAATATGCTTTTAAACTTCTTTCATTAAAAAATAGCTGGAATAGCTGGATGCGGTGGTACATGCCTGTAATCCCAGGGGTTTAGGAGGCTGTGGCAGGAGGATCATCAGTTCAGAGCCAGCCTCAGCAAAAGTGAAGTGCTAAGCAAGTCAGTGAGACCCTGTCTCTAAATAAAATACAAATAGGGCTGGGTGGTCGAGTGCCCCTGAGTTTAATCCCTAGTATCCCCCACTCCCACAAAACAAATAGCTGGAATAGTTGCTGTAGTTATGTGCTAATGAAAAAAAAATTGTAGAATCAGGACTGACATCTCTAGTTTTATAGGGAATTTAGTGTTTAAGATAATAGTGTATTATCTTTAAGAAAACCTGATATATAAAAAATACATGATGGGGCTGGGATTGTAGCTCAGTGGTAGAACGCTTGCCTCACATGCGTGAGGCATGTGGTTTGATTCTCAGCACCACATAAAAATAAATAAATAAAGATATTGTATCCATCTACAACTAAAAAAAATTTTAAAAAAATACATGAAACACAAAATACATAAAGCATAAATTAGATAAACCCACATTACCTAAGGATTTTAAGATAATAATATAGTTGTCCCTTGGTATCTGTGGGAAATTCATTCTAAGACCCTCTTTGGATATCAGAATCTTTGGATGCTTGTGTTCCTTATATAAAATGGTATAGTATTTGCATATAACTTACATACATCCTCCTATATACTTTAAACCATCTCTAGATTACTTATAGTGCCTAATACAGTGTATATGCTATGTAAATAGTTGTTATGCTATATTGTTTAGGGAATAATGACAAAAAATAGTCTGTACAAATTCAGTACAGACACAATTCTTTTTTCTTTAGAATGTTTTTGATCCATAGTTGATTGAATCCATGGATGCAGAGCCTGCAGATACAGAGGGCTGACTGTAATTAATGGTGGTCTACAGTTATGAACAGTGGCTATATTTATTCACAAAAAATTCTCAAACTTTTAATGAAAGTATGCAACTCAGAAAACTAGAGCAGAAATCAACCATTACTTTAATCTTATCTGACATTTTATAATTTTTATTGCTTGCCAGAGATCCAGTTCTCAAGCAACCTCTTCTCCCACAAACTTCTCTGCCTTTTGGTACTGACACTGTATACCTTTGAGTGATAAAATGGGTCTTAGAAATGGAATATAGCAAGATATTGGTGTTGCTTTTTTAATCTAAACAGAGAGCCTCTGTCTTACAATAGATTTTCTAGTTTCATTTGTTTGCATTTGGATTTTCAATCTATCTTGAATTCATTTTGCTTCAAAAAATAACATTTTTATTCAAGCATTATTTGAGCATTACTTATTGCTGAATATTCAACTGATTCAGCTGGTGAAAAATGACAGATTCTAGACAGGAGATCTCCATCAGTCATAAAAAGACTCTGAATCTCATGTTATTTTCTGAGCTACTGAAGATGGCCCACTTTTTTAAACAGACAAACAAAATTTGTTTATTTAGCAGTATAGGGAATTGAACTTAGAGCCTTGCATATCCTAGGCAACTGAGCTACATCTCCAGCCCAAATTTTGTTAGAGTTGCATACAATACCATGGATAATTTTATGTTTTTTGCAAACATATTCACACATTAAACTATGAACCCAATCAAGATATAGAACATTTCCCACACCCTACAAAGTCTCCTAATGCCCTTTGTATATAATTCCCTAAGCTTCGTTCATTTTAGTGAGGTTTCAGACCATGTGTCCTAACTTCAGAGCCTGGGGTCCTAACTATTTTATTCTACTGCTTTCCCAACTGAAGGTTTCTTTTCTCTTACATATGTAGGGTAGTAGCCTGCCTAGTATATTTACGTGCTCATTGGTTAAGTACATATTATTGGTTGATTCATAGGCTGGAGGTAATTTTTTTGGAGGTAATTTAATAGCATCATCATTTATACTGAAAATTTGGCATCTTTTATCTTTTTCTTGACTTGCCACATCTGATAAGTTTGTACAGAACCTTTATAACATCTCTTGCTCCTTGCCTCCTAATGTTATTAGAAAAAAAATTTATTAGTTCATAAAGTATATCATTCGTTTTTTGGTGTTTGGTTGATTTATGTAAGTTTAATTGTTTTAATAATAATAATAATGTTTTTATTAACAAGGTAGTCATTCATGATTCTGTGTAGATTCCTTGTTCTTCATGCCTTAGACAGATTGGGAGTGTCTTTCCTGATAACCCCTGTATGTTGAATTATAAAGGTTTTGTGATACAAGTGTTTTCTTTTCTAGGACTTTTTCAGATTTCTCAGAGCAAAGTAGCAGTTCTTCTTCTAGCTGGTGGGCAGGGGACAAGACTTGGAGTTGCATATCCCAAGGGGATGTATGATGTTGGTTTGCCATCCCATAAGACACTTTTTCAGATTCAAGCAGAACGTATACTGAAGCTACAGCAGATGGCTGAAAAATATCATGGCAACAAATGCATCATTCCATGGTAAGATATATGTCTCATGGAAATGTCCAAACAAACGTTGTTTTATAATATTCAAAATGTATATACACCTTATTCATGTATAGACATATTTTCTTTTATTTCTGATTTTCTTGGGAGGTGTATTTTATTATATATGTTAAAATGTGTCCATCTACAACTAAAAATATTTTAAAAAGAAAGAATTAGTAATTCTTATAGTTAGATAGATGACATCTATGGCCTTAATTAACAGTATTTGCTCACTTGTAACTTTTATATCCCTAAGTGCCTTTAAGAACTCTGTGGACTCTTCTAGTCTAGAAACTTCATAATAATAGATAGTTTTTCTAGGTATAGATTTTTTTTTTTAAGAAAATTTTTTTTTCAGAATTTGAGGGCATTGCTTTCTTTTTACAGCATTGCTGTTGAGGTATCTATGCCATTTTGATTCCCAGTCTTTTTTTTTTTTTTAATTTGAAAGCATTTAGGGTTTCTTCTTACCTTTAATAGCTGATGTTTCATGATGACGTGATATGGGTCTATTTTCAGTCATCACTCTGGATGGCTTTCTCAGTATAGAAACTAATATCCTTAAGTATCAGGTTATCTAGTTTTCCCCCACCTGCACCTTTTCCACATACACACCAGATGGAAAGCTACATTGATTCCTCTGCTATAGGTCAAACTGGTGTTCTCAGCCTTCACTAGTGTATGACATATTCTCAGACCCTCTACCTTAGTCAGTGTTGGCATCCTAAGTAACAAGATATTACAAGAAACTCTGCTCTTCTTTTTAGAAGTTTTTTTTTTTTTTAAGTTGTCAATGGACCTTTATTTATTTATATGTGGTGCTGAGAATCGAACCCAGTGCCTCACACATGCTAGGAAAGCGCTCTATCACTGAGCCACCACCTCAACCCCTAGAAGTTCTTGAATCATATTCCCAGAGTAGTTTTGGAAGTTAGTACATTTTGAGGGGGAAACCAGCTGTGTGTTTGATATCTCTCAAGTACCTAATCTTGTTATTTCAGGCTCATGTGACCAGTAAAAGCTCTGCTGGCTGCTCTGCTTCTCTGTCTTCAGCAGTAGCTTTTGGTCCAAGTGTAGACACTCTACCACAAAACCAGCAAATACCCTGAGGACAAGGCAGCTGGATATCCTTAATTCCCCTTTGAAAGATTCTTCTTCTTTGGGACTTCCGATCCAATCTGTGTTGCTTTTGCAGCTTTCTGATGCCTTTGAAGATTTTTTTTCCTTTAGTTTTTTAGCTCTTCTCAACACAAGTACTGGCCTGCTGTAAACTGTTTTTTCCTCATCTTGATTCCTGTGGAAGTTTTTTGAAGGACATCTGTGTTCTAAGCGGCCAACATCCTACTTAACAGCCCTGGCCTCCTAACATCATGCTGGATTTTCTTCTCTTTCTCCTATCGTCTGACAACTCAGAATTTCTATTGTTCTCTTATGCTGAGCAGTTAGCTACCTCTTTTGTCAGCTTCTAAATCATTCCCCAGTTTTTTGTACCAAGGTTCAAAATACCCAGATTATTTACTGTGGGAGGAATCATATCTTCATTCATTTAACAAATATTGAGTACCTGATCCTAAGTGCTGAAGATTAATCATTATCACAACAAAAATCCCTACGTGCATGTAGTTTATTGTGAAGGCACAAAACTACTATAGTTGATGATTGTTTAAATAGAATTTTTTTCTCCTTTGACATACTAGCATAAATATAATTTTTGTAACAATATAAAGTATAACAATTATACTTTTGTGATTCTAAATAGGTGACAGAGCCTAAATTCCATTTTAAACTTTAATAAAATAAACACAAGAGATCATTAGACTGCATTGCAGTTATCTCTTCTTCCTATTTATTTAGAATAAAAGCGTATTTAAATTTAAAATATGCTTTCACAGAGTTCTAAATGTTAACAGCTCTAGATTCTCTGTTATAGAAAATGTGTTTACTATTATATAGATTTATTTTATGTTTATGCATAAAATTACTGGAGGAATTCATCTTGAGTAGCAGCTAATGAATTTGTCTTACCCAGGAAAAAGACAAAGGGGGAAACCAGCTGTGCGTTTGATATCTCTCAAGATATAAAATAAGAAGCAAGTGCTCCCAAAATTTTTCTTTAGCTCAGTAAATAGATAAAACTTTATTTTGCCCTAATTCACATAGCACTATCGCTTAGAGAATCTTGTACTTTTCTCTTGTAAGGTATATAATGACCAGTGGCAGAACAATGGAATCTACAAAGGAATTTTTCACAAAGCACAAGTACTTTGGTTTAAAAAAAGAGAATGTAGTCTTTTTTCAGCAGGGAATGCTGCCTGCTATGAGTTTTGATGGGAAAATTATTTTGGAAGAGAAGAACAAAGTTTCTATGGCTCCAGGTTTGTAATCATCCTTATTTAATGGTGACTAGAAATACTAATAACATAAGTCATGAATTTTGATATAAATATTTCTTTTTGGCAGTGATTGAAAAAGATGGAAATGCCCATTGGTAGAATGGACACATTTTTATGCTTCATGTAGACATCTGCCTTGGAGTGAATTTGAACAGCATTCAGGATATTCATTATCTTTACCCAGTATTTCACATATATAGCAGTGTTCATGGCAACATTACTTATTGTAGTGAAAACCTGCTGTTTAATACATGAGAGGTGAAATTATAGTTTTAAATGGCAATTCTTAAGTAGCATCAGAATTATTGTTTAGAGACAATAAGTAATAGAGAGAAGTCATTTAAATAAATTAAAAGAACACAAATACAGAACTGCATACAAAATGTAGTTAGGGCCATAGCTTTGTACAATTCCAGGTAGCATGTGCACATAGTAGTTTGTTAGTGGTACCCACTAAAATAGGCCAGGGTACCACTTACATAGCCATATATAGTGACCTTGAGTATGATCTCAACTATAAAATAAATCTAACATAATTTTCCTATGTATACACATGAAAATACTGAAGTAAACCCCACCCTCATGCCCACCCACAAGAATGAGGTCCTAATTAGAATAAGATATATCCTATGCTTGCATAATTTTATCAAAATGAATTCTACTGTCATGTATAACTAAGAAGAACAAATAAAATAAAATAAAAAATAAAGAAAATAAAAGTAAACCTATCGATAGGGTCATATCATGTGAATCCATGCTTGGAAGAAAAGAAATAATAGTATTAAAAGTGATGCTTTCCAATTGTAGGCTTTTATTTTATCTTAATTTCCTTTGTTAAAATCTTAATTCTCTTAATGGAAGATTTCCTGTTTATTCTTAGCTTTATTTTGGGTAGTTGTGTAATTTTTTTGTCATTGTTTAAGCAATGGCCAAGGTTCTTGATAAAAGAAGAACACGAAGGCAGCACTAAAAGTAGATGGGGAAAGAAGAGGCTTTTACCTGTACTGAAATCACCATACACTTTCATATCTGTCTGATTTATTAACCAGTGGTTTGTTGTAAACATTTTGGAGATGTATAACATGTATAGCCCATGTTAAGGCCATATAGAGAGACTAATTTGAATTATATAAATGTTAAGAAAACTTAAAAAGTTATGAAGTAATCATTGCCTGAGAATTTTATATTGCACAATGTATTATAGGGTAAGTTATTAAAAGGAGCTGAGTTAAAAAGAAACATGGTCTTTGGGGTTGCCTTGTGTTATTAATAATGTTATTGAGTAGATACTTATGCTTAGTAGCATTCCAAATCATGTAACAACTTTTTAATACCTGAATTCTTCTGTATGTATATTCAGTTTTCTTGGTTCTGTAATGTGAAACTGTTTTTCAAAGATCTCCATCCCAGTTGGAAACATTAAACAATCTTTGGGTTACCCTCATAATGGGTTTTGGTGTGCTACTAATGGACTATTTTATTTTCCAGATGGTAATGGTGGTCTTTATCGGGCCCTTGCAGCCCAGAATATTGTGGAGGATATGGAGCAAAGAGGCATTTGGAGCATTCATGTTTATTGTGTGGATAACATATTGGTAAAAGTGGCAGACCCACGGTTCATTGGATTTTGCATTCAGAAAGGAGCAGACTGTGGGGCAAAGGTAATGTCTTTTCAATTATAGCAAGACTTTAAATGGTCTTTCTCTGTCAGTTTAAACATTCCAGGAGTTTAAACTAGAATTATTGGGGTGGTTTGAATATTTTAGAACCATTAATCTTTCAAGTGACTAAACTATCCCCCACCCACTTTTTTTCTTTAATTGGTGATATTGATTCTAGAAATAGTGTTGTGTAATTGTCAGATATAAATCAGACTTTAAAATATGTGAGGATAATTTGTTAAGTACCTAGGAAAGTGAATGATTGATTTTTCACTAGACCTGGGATGGATTTATTAGTATCAGGTTGTATTCAATCAGATTAACCCACTACTGTAGTAAGTAGGTAGGGAAATATGATAGAAACAGCAGATTTGGACTTCAGTAAGGCATTTGACATGTAATCTCATGATATTTTTGTGAATAAAATGGAAATAAGCAGGTTGGGAATAAGGACAATTTAAAGAGATTAATTGCTGCTGGACTGACCACAAACATACTGATTAAGATGATGGAAGATTTGTAATCTTATATAAGACTTCATCGTTGGCTTTGTTTTTTTTCAACTTTTTAAAAATTGCACAGCTGATGATATAGGAGGGATGCCTTTATGGTAGCAGACAAAACATATAATATAGCTAGAATAAAATAGAAAACATGCAAGACTTTAAAAACATTGAAAAATTTAAAAATATTGATATAAACAGTATATCTCTGGAAGTCTGTAAAGATACCCATTCTTATCAAAGTATATTATAATCCCAATCAAAATCCAAGTGAAACTATTTTGGGGACATTTGACAAAATGATTACAAAGTTCAGAGTAAATATATAAAGGTGGCCAAGAAAATGTTGAAAAAGACTAGTGATAAGGAGGTGGTGGGAGATTGTAGACAATCTATCAAATATTAAAATGAATTGTAAATAAAATATAACTAGGAGTGTGGTACTAAAAGTAGAATAGAATGACAGATTAATGGAAATAAATGTCAGAAACAGAACACATCCTAGAAAAATGACATTTCAAGTTTCTCTTAAGTTATTCATAAAATATATTATAGACATTATAATAGTCACACCATTGCACTATAGAACACTGGAATTTATTCCTTCAGTGTTTTGGTACCTGTTATCTAGTCTGCCTTTATCTCCCCTCCTCTCACCCATGTAATCACTCCTTTACATTCAGATTGACTTTTCAGCATGTACATATGAGAGAGAAAGTGGTATTTGTTTTTCTCTGATTCATTTCAAAACTTAATGTCCTGCTATTCTATCCATTTTGCTGCAAATGATATCGTTCATTTTTCTGCCTGAATATGTCATTATATCTGTTATCTATATATATGTATCTATGTTGGTGCATATGTGTGTACATACATACCATAGTTTAAAGAAAATCCATTCATCCATTGATGGCCTTCTATTCCTTATCTTAGCTATTGTGAATACTATATCATGAACATGGGAGCACAGGTCTCTCTTTGACACACTGACCTCATTTCCTTTGGTATATACCCAATAATTGAATTGCTGGATCATATGGTAGATCTATTTTTATTTTTTTGAAAAAACTTCATACTGTTTTCTATAATAACTATACTAATTTGTATTTCTGCCAATAGTATTAATTTAAGCGTTTGCTTTTCTATACAACCTCACCAGCATTTGTAACTTTTTTGTCTTTTTGATAATGCCATTTTCAGCGAATGAATATGAGTAATGATAAGGAGATCAAAGTATTAATTCCCTGGATTTGATCAATACACATTGTATACATGTATTGAAATATCGTACTGTATGTCATAAACACATATGATTATTATGTTAGCCAAAATTTTTTAAAAATGTTATGCATGTAAAAAAGCTAACTACCTTGATTTGATTATTGCACATTGTATACATGTATTAAATTATCATATGGTACCCCATAATATGTATACAATAACAATAATTAATTTTTTAAAAATGAAAAAATTGAAAAATATGGCATTTCAAATCACTGGTAGAAGTGAATGAAATAATTGCCAAAAAATTAAGTAAATCTGTCCGTCAAAACTCATTCCCAATTCACTTTCAAATGAATTGCAAATTTAAATATGAAAAAATGATAAAAAAGCAAAAGGTTAGAAGAAAGTTTAGAATAATTCTAACCCTTTTATAAAAGAGTTAGAAGAAAGTTTAAAATAATTTTATAATTTTGACCTTTCTGCCAAAAGCAGATGCCATATATGCTTCTAACAAACAAACAAAAAAACCCAAAAGACAAAATACACTGGACTACATATAAGTTTGAAATATATGAGATTTGCCAGAAAAGACATACCATATTCTTGCTTGGAAATTTTCTATTATAAAGATGTCATTTTTTTCAAAATTAATCTACAAATTTAATATAAAGTCAAATCCAGAAACTGAAAATTTTAATTTACCCATTATAAGTTTAAAGAGCTTAAAGTGATAGACCTAACACTCTTTCTGTCTCTGAAAACAAAAGAGTTGGTTTAGTCCATCTACTTAAGACATCTTTCCAATTCACCACTTTGAAAATCTGTAATATATTTTAAGTAGCTCCTAAGTTATAATAAAAACGGTGTATTGGATCATAGGTAGCTACTGTGCTATTAAAAAAATGGTGTATTTCTTACTTTATTCCACTTGGTGTCACTCTTTTTTTCTAAAACAGAAACTTAAGTTTTATTGTTATAAACTTCTGAATCACTTTAAAGTCTGTAAGACCAAAAAGAGTTGAACCTTTGAGATGATCCAGTCAACTCTTTTAAATCTCAGAAATAAGCCCCCTGAGTTCCAGTGCTTTTTGAGTCCTAGTCTCAAGGTCCTTTAACACATTAGCAGAGCCAGAATTTGGATTCAGTTTCCCAGCTCTTTGTCTATTATGTCACATTATACCATCATGCTCTTTTTTTTTTATCCTTTATTTTATTTACTTATTTCTATGGGGTGCTGAGGACCCAGTGCCACACATGTGCTAGGCAGGTGCTCTACCACTGAGCTACAACCCTAGCCATCATACTCTTTAGGCTGGTTTTGCATTTGCTGGCAGCTCAGAAAACTTCTTAAACTAGTGTGCAAATTTTCTTTTTCTTTTTCTTTTCTTTCTTTTTTGATACTGGGGATTAATCCCAGGGGCACTTGGTTACTGAACTACATTCTTGGCCCTTTTTATTTTGGCCCTTTTTATTTTTTCTTTTGAGACAAGGTCTTACTAAGTTGCTTAGGGCCTCACTAAATTGCTGAGGCTGGCCTACAACTTGGAATTCTCTTGTCTCAGCATCCCTAGTGACAAGGAGTACAAGCATACACCACCACACCTGGCTAGTGCGCTAACTTTTGCAGAGATCCAACCTATCACTCTTCTTTATTACCCGTGGGCTCTCTAGGATAAATTCAGGATAAGACTTTATTGCAGACGTACTGCTTAGTCCTGTGTCTGGTATTTTAGGAGTCACAGTGAATTAATTAATAAATATCAGAATCAAAAGTTTGAATCAGAAGTTGGAACCAAAATGTGTCAAACTTTTAGAAATGTTAGAAACCATTTAGCTCTCTCTCTCCTTTTTAAAATAAGAAAATGAAGATATGAAAATGTATATTTAAAAACATCTTATTTAGGGAGTGATTCATACTGTTAGAGTAGAATTCTTTGCAGTACTTCTTTAATAGACCCTTATTGTGGTGCATGAAGTATTTTCTTACAGAGCAAGAGTCTTGAAAAGAACTTATAGTAGGATAGTTTACAAAAGTACAAAGCTAAAAAGTTAGGATCATTTTATAAAGCAGTTACAGTAACTTATTATAGATATTTGGTTTTAAAATTTAAATTTATGGAATATTGAGCAAACCTCTTAATTTTGTACTGTGTATTTTTTCTTTATAATGTAAATTAACTTCTAGTTTTATATAGTATACAAATACTTTTTTCTACAGTTAGTTACCATGGAAGTAAACCTTATTCCTACAGATTAACACTTGGAAAATGTTAGGTGTGAATATGCTTATTTTTATTTCCCATGGCTGGTTGGTTGGAATTAGGAGTGTACAGAGGCGGGTGGAAAATAAATCCTGTGTGCATTTGTGTGTGTGTGTGTGTGTGTGTGTGTGAGATGTTGAGGATTGAACCTCAAGCATTGCACATTGTAGGCAGATATTCTACCACTGAGCTGCATCTCAGATCCCCTTGTGTGCATTTTAAAAATTGGAATGAGAGGAATTTTTCCCCAAATTCCTTGCCTGGTAAGAGACCCACTGTATAGTACATGAAATGAGAGGTGATGATAGGCTGATAGACAAAGAATTGACAGGTATATATCAGGATTGGTTTAAATAATTTTACTGTATGTTTCCTTCCAGTTTAATCCACTTCCTTGGTGAAAAGTTTCTTTGCATTGAATACTGTGCCCCTTTCAGGTTGGCAACAGTGCAACTGCACTGGAGCTTATGTATCCAGTAGCTCTGCCTCACTGAGGTAGATGCATATATCTCTATTTGCCATGTAAACAAAGTTCTCAGTAGTGCTTTAGTTTTCTGGAAATAACTGTGTCTGTGTTTATTTCAAGAAATCAGTTGCTGAAGAAAAGTTTCAAGTTTATTGATATGATTTCATGTATGTCTAAGATACAGTTTTCCAATTGGATACAGATTTTTAAAAATATTCCAAAGCATGCTGCATCATTAATTGGACAGGGCAAACAAAGCAATACCCTCAAATATTGTTTATTGTTTAATTCTTGTTTTGGCCATTTCATTTCATCTCAATGCTTGATTTTATATCAGTGCATAATATATTACATATACATAGTGCATAATGTATTACATACACTTCTTTCATAATTTTCTTCTAAGTGTTCAACTTGGGCCAGAGATGTTGGGACAAAGGTGTGGCATATCAGAATCACCTGTGACTTTTTAAAAAAATTATGTACCTTTGAATTTTTTTTTAGTTGTAGATGGATACAATATCTTTATTCATTTATTTTTATGTGGTGCTGAGGATCAAACCCAAGGCTTCAAACATGTAAGGCAAGCTCTCTACCACTGAGCTACAGCCCCAGCCCTATACTTTTAAATTTTTAAAAAAATTATATACTTTCACCTTTCTCTCTGGTTTTGATACAAACTGTTCTCCCAGTTACTCTACTAGCCTAGAACTAGTATTGATTTAATTGATAAATTTATCAGTCTAATCATCAATAAATGATTAAATCTATCAGTTAATAAATGATTAAATTATTAGTAATAAATAAATGATTAAATCTCTCATTTTCAAACATTTTTTAAGCCCAGAATCTCTTACTTCAAATAAAACCTAGTATGCAAAATGGATAAACATATGTAGTTTTTTTATGATTAAAGTTGGAGTGGGAGCCCAGTGACTTGCCGGCCCTAACCCTCCTACTTCCTATCCAGGTCCTTGAAAAACAAAATACTGTATTCATGAATGAAAATTGAAGAAACACTATTTTCAAATGAAGTAATGATCTAGACAATATAGAATGAAAGACAAATACCTTACTTAAGTCTTTTGTCTTGGTAATCCTAGAGAAATTTCATTTATTCTCAAAGTAGTTGAGGATGAGTAAAAATAAAAAAATGTAATATATCTTAGGGCTGAGTCCTATATGATTACCTCTGGGTCATATGTGTATGATAGTATTTCTACCCCAGTTTGATTAAGTGGTAAGTAGGAAGGAGATACTGTATGTACTTCATTTCCAGTTGGAAAATAGCCTGTCAAACTATGGGTAGTTGATTTTCTCAAGTTAGAGACTCCTCTTGGCTTAATACCTTACAGACAGTATAAGCAAAATTGTAAACGTGGCCTTTGACAATGGCAAATCTCCAAAGGAGCATTTAATTAGATTTTTCCTCTACTGTTGTCTTTTTTTGTTGTTGTTGGGCAGGTGGTAGAGAAAACGAACCCTACAGAACCAGTTGGAGTGGTTTGCCGAGTGGACGGAGTATACCAGGTGGTAGAATATAGTGAGATTTCCCTGGCAACAGCTCAAAAACGAAGTTCAGATGGACGACTGCTGTTCAATGCGGGGAACATTGCCAATCATTTCTTCACTGTACCATTTCTGAGAGATGTTGTCAAGTATGGGCAAGATGGGGGCATCTTTTATTTTTTACTGGTACATTATAATTGTGACAGAGTATTGGATTTCATTGTGATAGATTGGTGTATGCACAAAGCATAAGCTGGTCAATTTCATTGCTCATTTCGTCCCTTTTCCTTTCTCTCTTCTTTCTCCCTCTTCTATACTATTATCCTTTTTAAAATTTAATTTAAAAATCCCTTTTTTTCTCCTTTTTTCTGTCTTCCCAATATGAGAGAAACCATATGACCCTTGATTTTGAGTTTGACATCTTTCCTTTAATGTGTTTTTCTCCAGTTTCATTCATTTTCCTACAAATGCATAATTTCATTCTTCTTTATGACTGAGTAAAACTTCATGTTTATGTATACCACATTTTCTTTATTCATTCATCCATGGATAGGTACTTGGACTGGTTCCATAACTTGGCTATTATAAATTGTGCTGCTATAAACATTGGTGTGCATGTGTCACTGCATTCAAAAGAAGTGTGCTGACTTAAAATTCTTCTGAATAAACACTGAGGAGTGGTATAGCTTGTGATGGTTGTTCCATTCATAGTCTTTTGAGGAACCCTCGTACTGGTTTCCACAGTGGTCCTTCTAATTTAAAATCCCATCAACAATGTATAAATGTTCCCTTTCCACACATCCTTGCCAGTATTTATTATTATTTGTATTCTTGATGATTGCTGTTCCAATGGCATGAGATGAAATCTCAGTGTAGTTTTTATTTATATTCTCAGGATTGCTAAAGATGTTAAACATTTTTTCATGTGTTTGTTAACCATTTGTGTTTCTTCTATTGAGAAATATCTGTTTAGTTCATTTTCCCGTTTTTAAGTGGGTTGTTATTAATTCTTCCTATTATTTCCTGAGTTTTAGAAGTCAGTGATGCCTGAGGAAGTCTATATTGGCACCTGTTTGTTGGCTCATTGACCCTATATTCTTTCTTCTACTAGTTGCAAAGTTTCTGATCTAATTTCTAGGTCTGATCCACTTTGCGTCGACTTTTGAGCAGGATGAAAATGGAGATAGTTTCCTTCTTCTATATATGGGATGTACAGATTTCCCAGCACTATCTGTTAAAAGGCTGTTTTTTCTCCATTGTACATTTTTGGTGCCTTTGTTAAGGAACAGAGACTGTATCTATGTGGGTTTGTCTCTGTGTCTTCTATTATTCCATATGTCTATTTTTATGCTGCATTATGTTGTTTTTGTTATTACGCTCTATAGTATAATTTGAAATCAGGTATTGTGATGTCTCCAGCATTACTCTTTTTGCTCTTTATTGTTTTGGCTTCTCTGGGTCTTTTGTTCTTCCATATGCATTGTAGGATAATTTTTTTCTACTTCTGTGAAGAATGTCTTTGGTATTTTGATGAGGATTGCATTAACTCTATAGATTGCTTTTGGTAATATGAAATTTGGTGATTTATTATGCCTACCCAAGAACACAGGGGGTCTTTATATCTGGTGTTTTCTTCAATTTGTTTTTCAGTGTTTTATAATTTTTATTATAGAAGTCTTTCTTCTCCTTGGTTGGATTTATTCCTAGGTGGGTTTTTTTTTTTTAGCTTATTGTGAATGAGAGATTATTTACTTGATTTCTTTCTCAGTGGGTTCATTATTTGTGTATAGAAAAGCTATTGCATTATGTGTGTTGATTTTATATCCTGTTACTTTGCTAAATTTGTTTTTTAGTTCTAGAAGTAGAGTCTTTTTGGATCTTCTAAATATAGGACCATATCATCTGCAAACAGTAATAATTTGATTTCTTCCTTTCCTATTTTATCCCTTAAGATAGGGCCTCTTATTGTCCTTCTTAATTAGAAACTAATCCACCTGGTAAGTAGTTAGATCCTCATATGCTATAGGCCCTTCTCTGACCAGTATAGGATTGTATGGTATATAAAATTTTACTTTCATTCAGTACCCTAAGTCCATGTCCCATAGAATTTGTCTTCTTTCTTGAGGATTACTTTTATCAAATGGAAATTTATCTCACATTGTGATTGTTTGTAGTAAGGCATTATCATAAGGTAGAAATTAATAGGAGCTTCTTTCCAATGCATTAGGCAAAGTTCAAAGCATTTCTTCTTTTTCTTCTCACCTTCTCAATCCCCTAACTGTGTCCTGGGTTCTGTTAAAGCAAAGAACTAAGAAATGAAACTCTCTTTCCCACAACTGAGAGCTTTTTAAAAATAGGTGTCTACCTTACACCAGCATCTATATTTTTAAAAAGCTGCCTACATAACTCTAATTCAGCTGTTTACCAGACTAGCATTTAGAATCTTGTGCATTAAAAAGTAAACAGAAAGGACTTGAGATTTGAGTGGAATTTAGCCTGGCAATGCCATAAGCTATTAAATAAAAGCTTAGTATATATCACCAGGTTTTTAAATGAAGGGCATTTTCACTGTTAGATTCACTTGGTAGCATTCGTGCATTCACAATGACCATCTGTCTTTAAAAAGTTAATATTAAAACTTTATTTTTATTTTTTAATTGACAAATGATAGTTATATGTGTTTGTGGGGTACAGTGTGATATTTTCCTATTGGTGTACATTGTGGCATGATCAAATCAGGTCAGCTAAGCTTTATTTCAGACCATCAATTCCAGTTGTAAAGTATTTCCCATTTTACTGTGCTTTTTATAGCTGTGTTATGAATTCACCCATAGGAACTTTAATACTTACATTTCAATCCTGTACTTGAAGGGATCTCAGCTTTTAGAAAAAGCTAGAGCAAGAGAATATTTTATAAAAGTCATGGAAATAATGAGAGAGACATTGGTGTAACTTCTGTCTATATATGCATGGGTGTGTTTGTTTTTTATTGTGGAAATCATCATTTGTTTTTTTTTAATATAAGGAAATGAGTGGGAGAAATCTATTCATTTAGTGTTTAAATATAAACTGAAACTTAACAAATGTTCTTCACTTTGAAGATCATAGTACTTTTGTTCTGATGCATTTGTGCCTGATTATTATCAAATTTTCTGACATTTTAAACCTGGAAAGTGATTATGTCTTTTTCTCCCCCTAATTCTTAGTGTTTACGAACCCCAGTTGCAGCACCATGTGGCTCAAAAGAAGATTCCATATGTGGATTCCCAGGGGCAATTAATTAAGCCAGACAAACCAAATGGAATAAAGATGGAAAAATTTGTCTTTGATATCTTCCAGTTTGCAAAGTATGCTTTGAATAACACCAGTAAATTAAATGTCTTGAAATGCTGCCTTTTAGTCCCTTAGGAAACTGTTCTCAGAAAACATTTGATAGCATGTATCTCAGGCATTTTGATTATGGATGGCATCATCTAGATTCATTATCATTCCCTACAGTAAACCACTACTCCAAGGAGTGTGGTCTGAGGTGCCTAGACTACAGTGTTCTTTTTATCAGCTAGTTTGTTATCTGGCTCTCCTGCAAAGTTGTTAAAATCATTTATTTATCTTTGACTGAAAGACTAAAAAACTTAAGATAAACAATTGACGCATTTGTGTTTGGGATCTATTACTGACCTGTGAGCAAGTGTTTTAGTGAACATGTTTTTGGATTATATACCTCTCTATAAAGATCACATCTGATGTTGAGATACATATTTCAGAATTTGACAAATGTGAAAATGCAGAAGGTGAATTGTATGTAATCAGTCTCTCCATATAGATTCTAGAGCATCTTTTTTTTCCTCTCAGATCTGATGCTAATTCATCTTTATGCATTAGGATTTCTGATCTTTCTAATCTAAGATGAAATGTTTCATAATTGGGGTTAGAAATGAGTTTTCATTTTTGTACTGGAGAAGAAAATTACAATTTTCTTTGGTCAAGGGATGAGCATTATTTTATTTGTAATCTGCCTAAAATTATATTAAGAAAACCTGTCATTGAATACTAAAGGCTTAGCTGTATAGAGAGGCATGAGAAGCTCTGTATGCAATTTTATTTCATGAGAAAAAAGTCTTTGTATGATTTCACTCTAGGAAGTTTGTGGTGTATGAGGTATTACGGGAAGATGAGTTCTCCCCACTGAAGAATGCGGACAGCCAAAATGGGAAGGACAACCCTACTACTGCAAGGCATGCTTTGATGTCCCTTCATCATTGCTGGGTCCTCAATGCGGGTGGCCACTTTATAGATGAAAATGGCTCCCGCCTTCCAGCAATTCCCCGGTAAGTCAATATCTTTTCTCTTCAGTGCGAATGTTTTCTTGGACTTCTTTCTCCTCTCTTGATATATCCCAAAATCTTTTTTATAAAAAAGTAAATTTAAAATCTTTTTAAAAAGTAAATTATTGCTGTGTGGGCAGTTCATGATAAGAAATGTCAGCATTGCCCATTACAGAGAAAGATAGCTTTACTTTCTCTTAAAGAGAAAGATTTTTTTTTTAAAAAATAGCCTCACCGTGTCAATGAAATTACTTTTATTAAATAATGGTCAGAAGATAATTAAAACCCCATTAATAGCATATAATACCACAGGGCAAGTTTCTCAGAGGATGGGTTGTTGCTGCTGCTCATTTATCTGTGGCTTCACAGCAAGTGACATCTATGAGACCCGCCTAAAGCCCCACACCTCTAGGGTACCCACAAGATGTTGTCTTATGGTTCTTCTCACCAGGTACTAAGAAAAGTGCCAGTTATGTTCTGATACTCAAACTTTAGAAATATTTTGGGTTTTCAGAAGGTTGAAAAAGAAGGTACTTGTTATTCAAATTTGAGATAAAGCACTTTTAAGCTGAATCTTTTATTTTATGATAAAACCTTCATTGGCACCTGGATTTCCTCTTTTAAAACTATTTGGTATTTTTGTACTTGGGTGAGAAGCATTCTGCCATTTAATTTATGTTCTTAAGGGAAAAAATGACTGGCTGCATGCACTAAAGCACTAGAATGCCTTAATAAGTGTTAAAACATTGGGCATTGGAACTTACTGTTCCCTGTTTTTATAAGAAGGAACAGTGTTAGCTTCTTTCTCCCAGTCCAAGGCCACTTACATGCTCTGCCTTGTCAGTCAGCTTGCTCTGTGGCATGTCACATTGTTCTCATGCTTCATCTATGACCATTGAATTTTTATTTTTACCCCCTCAGGCCTCTTGTGCTAAATTCATGATTTACCATAAATACATGCCATTTGGTGAAGTATACTTTGCAACTTCACTTCATTGTTATTGTTTGATTTCTTTCCATTCCCATTAATACTTATTTATTCCTACATAGCAGTGCTACAAATGGAAAGTCAGAGACCATCACAGCTGATGTCAATTACAAGTAAATATACTAGCCTGCCTGCAGTGCATGGTGATGGGGCTGTGCTTCCCTCCATACTAACTGGCATTGTAGTTTAGTGCTCTGCCTTTGGGGGTCTGGAGGGAGGATGATTGAAGCTTTGGTGGGGGTGCACTGCTTACTTGGTGGCAGGTATCTGTCTGGATGACACTAACTCAGAATCTCAGTGCATGCTGGAAATGGGGAGCATGCTTTACTAAAGAATCTGACCATGGGTATTTGAACCCATAGTAACAGTTTTATAGGTGTTAGGTAAGAGCCAGAGTAGGTTACAGGACAGAGGGAACAAATTTGTATTCCAGCTGACATCTTTTAGCATAAGCATAAATTAGATAAATAAAGTATTCTGAAAATGTGTCTTACTGAATTGGATATATGCTGTTAGTACAAAGGCTGTAATTGCTCCTACATATTTGATGGCTCTTAATATGGAGAAAGCTGTTCTTTTGATTTAGTCTCACATAAACAGCTCTCTTTTTTTGGTAATTGTGTTTTAATTTTGGTCAACTAGTATCTTTTTTTGTCTTAACAGGTCATTTTTAGCTAGTAGTGCCACATATCCTCTTATGTGGGTACAAAGTTTTTAAAAGCCATTATCTTTATAGTTAAAAAGACATGGTGATATGCTTGGTACACTTTCAAAGTTATTAAGTTTAGTTTGAATTTTCGATTTTTAAGGTGATTTTGGAAATATGTAGAGGGCAAAGGATTTGAAAGTGAAAATATCTCAAACAGTGTGGCACTGATGGCAATTTCACTCATGAGCCTTTTCCTACTGTGCCGCTTATCTTTGCCCCATAGAGACAAGTCCCTGTAAGTGTTAATGTCTCTGAGTTATGGTCTTGTGGACAGGGAGCAGACTCCAAGATCTGGTTAGTTTCTTTTAGGAGCCATAGATATCATGAGCCATATTATCATGAAAACTGGAATGTGTAGCCTTATTATTTTCTGTTTCATTCATCATTTTTAATATGTAGAAGCAAGCTGATTTTATGACTTGAGAAATAAAACATCGACCCTCAGTTTCCTTCTCATTGAACCATAGCTTTTAATTTAAAGGTAAAATAGTTTCTTATGCAGCTGAAAACAGCATTCAGCTTTGTCAAGATACAAAAAGTCTTATTTAATTTGTATTTGGGTGGTTTTATTTAATATTTCTCCCCTCCCATCCCCATTAATTTTAGTCATTTGTGTAATCATTTAACTGAAAATTTGGCCCCAAATGACATCACAGACTGAGAAATAGTTCCTGCTAAAATAATCAGCACCTAAGGATACCTTTAGAGACTTAAAAAGGATAACTTGAAAGTAAAAGACAAAAAGGAGACATTTTGTGTAAATGAAAAAAGAAACAATTTGGAGGTATTCTGAAAGAATGGAAATCAGGATGCTGAGTTTTGACAAGAATGACATTATTTATATCTTTTACCTTAATGTCTACTGAACAACATTAGCTCCAAAAGGATCCTTGACTGAAGAATTAGGGGGCAGTAGTTTTATTGGGCTAATTTGCTTATAAACTCAAATGCAATATTTGTTGATGGTAACTTCTGTTTTCCCTCCTTCAGGGCATCCAACCTTGTTTATCAAAGCTGACTTTCTTAGTTTCTTGGAGTGTCATTGTGGTATGAGAAAGAGGGTTATGCACTCAGACTAGCTATAATGTGCTCCCTCAGTTTAAATCCACATTCTGATCTTGGTACACTGAATTTTTCTGGGGATTAGATGAGACTGGGCACTGTCTCTGCCTGTCTGCCTGTCTGTCAACTATCTATGTTTTGTGTGTGTGTGTATATACATATATGTAAAATTGTATCCATGGGATGGGCCCTCATTTTTCCCATTTGGTTAGTATGACTCCAAGCCGTCCAGAGTCTGTTATATACCTCTTGAGATAGAATCTGGCACATATCTGGAGAGATGTGTAAGGTGTGTGCCTCCTCTTTTCTCTGCATTAGGCTGTTGTCCATCTACTTTTGTGGTTCATTTATTCATTCAACCAGCAAGCATTGGTAGGTTCACTCACAGACCTACTTACAGATGCTCTTAGTATCCTAGGTGCTTAGTATCCTAGGTAGTATCTCTTGTCGACACAAGAGAGCCTACTTGGAGTTCAAGATGCATATTCATAAAAATTAAGATGCACATTCATAAAAACTAAGGAGTATTATCAGGTGCTAATGGCAGTATAAACAGTATTTACTGTAGGAGGCAGGGACTTAACAGCTTAATAAATTTATTTTTTCATTAATGAATGGGAGCAATCATTATGAAATGCAGTGGTCTACAGGAGGTTGGGACAAGGGCTAAATCTTGGAGGAACATTATAATTTTTATAGTCAAGTGGATCATAGTTGAAAATGACTTGGAAGGATCCAAAGAGAATAATGACTCTCCTGGTTCAAGTGGAAAGTAGTGAGATTAAGTAAATTAGAGTAAGATAGAGTTCTGTTTGGAGAAAGATTGGCCTGTGGCTGACCTTAGGAGCCCTCTGATTTTATTGACTCCACCAAAGTTGAAGACTTCATACCAGGAAAAGAAGGGCTATGGTTTGAGGCTATGTGGGACTGGATTTTTGTGTGTGTTCTGTACTATTTCTAATATTCTTGAAATGGCAAATAATGCCACAATCTAGTGACTGTAAATGTATTAAAATACTATTAATTAATTTTTATGTTAGGTAATGTGGAAATTCAGAATTGCAAATGACTATAAATATTACATTGTGACTGAGAATTATAAAAATGGTGACTTTTGTCACCTGGCACATAGTATGTACTCAATAGGCTCTTCTTTATCAACTTTATGAAACTTGGGAATAGTAAAACATGAGATGTATAAAAGGGCATAGTGTATAAATATTGATGAAATGCTTTAAAGAGTTAGCAGTAGTTATTGGCTCTTGCCCTAAATAGTGTCTTTCTGACCATGAAAATTTCATGTTAACTTAATACTCAGGGAATTTAGTGATCACAGGTTAGGATCCGTTCCATTTGTCCAACCAGTAGAATTTTGTTATCTGTAAGCTTCTCAAGAGGGAAGTTATGGTCTGCATTTTAACTCTGGCAAGTAACATGGGAAGTAAAATCTTTAACACATATTTGGGAATTTTTTTTTTTCTCTTAGCTTGAAGGATGCCAATGATGTACCAATCCAGTGTGAAATCTCTCCTCTTATTTCCTACGCTGGAGAAGTAAGTTTACTTTCCTTTTTTTCCTCCTGTTCTTTCTTTGTATATTCCAAACAGACTGAGGAGTGGACTTTAAATGTTCTCACCACAAGAAAGCAATAAGTATTTGAGAAGAGGAGTGTGTGTTTATTAGCCTGATTTGATCATTCTGCAATGTATATGTACATTGAAACAGCATGCTGTACCCCATAAATACATAGTTATTTGTCAATTAAGAATAAAACTTAAAAACAAACAAAGAACAGGATTCTGGTATTGTATTATGTTTAAGTAGAGTTACCGTTTGAGAAAATGGAGCATTTTCTTGTCATCCTGCCCTGAAGACCTCTTTCTAGGAGTGAGTTGAGAAGCTGCTTTGATTCTTAATTCTTTGAGAATTCCTGTTATGTCTTTGTATCTATCCCATAATTGAGTTGTCAGTAACAGAGGTTGATAATGTTAATTTGTTTCACCTATCCATTAAAATTAATTAGGCTTTTTAAATATATAATCAACCTTTTTTGATAAATCATTTGGCTCTTTTTAATGCAATATACATTTTCTTTCACAGTGTTTGTTTTGTTCATATACTTAGTAGTGTCACTTTTAAAACCTGAGGAGTTGAAGGTCCTTGCTGTTCAAATTATGTAACTTTTTTCCTGAAGATCTTTGTCAGTATTGCTTATTGTAGCATCAGAGATAGCCATCTTACTAAGAAAGTTAACTTTACTGAGTGATGATTATGGGGAGAATGCAAATCCTCTTATTAACTTTAGAAATTGTATTATAATCATTTGCTTAGCTTATTCAAAGCCCTGGGTTCAGTTTTAGCACTGCAAGAAAAGAAAAGAAAAAAGAAACTATTATAATCAGAGTAACTTTCTTTTCTTTTGTTTGTTGTTTGTTTTATGCTTCCATAAATAATCATTAAGTTTTTAAAAGTACATTAAATAGATTTTTCACTTTAAAATTTTTTATCTCAACCAGGTTTTTGGCATTATAGCCACTAAGTCCAGTAGTGTGTGACAAGCATCCACCAATTTTCTAACTGTGTTTAATTTCAATCCTTTTAGGGAATAGAAAGTTATGTGGCAGATAAAGAGTTCCATGCACCTTTAATCATTGATGAGAATGGAGTACATGAGCTGGTGAAAAATGGTATATGAATCATCTACTAAGTTCTACCACACTAGGAAATAGCTTTTATTTTTGATAGGCCAACTGTGAACCTGTAGGACTTCTCCTGGAAGACTGGTTTGAACATTTACAGGATTTCATTTTGCTTGTTGAACTGTTGAAACTATAACAAACTTCCCACGATCCAGATGACTGAATTTCAGATAGTGTTTTTACTATTCTCAACTCACTGAAGGTCTTATTTATATTTTTAAATTGTACGATTTTTTTTTCCAGCCAAGGAAAACATTGACCATCCAGAAAGTTTCCTATCGCTTAACTATAGTCAGAATGTTCAACATCGCTTTACCTGGAGCTGAAAGGGTTTGTTTTTGAAGTTGTACATAGTTGTACATTATTTTATGTCATGTACATGTACATGTCAGAAGGTTTTTATGGTACTAAAAGTTTATTTTATTTTATCAAGCATTAAACTTTTTAAAGAAAATAATTGGACAGTAAAATAAACTTCTTGTTTCTGGAGTGTTATTTGTACCTGAGGAAATTATTTTTTCAGGAAAACATGAAACAGGAGAAACTATGAGATAATGTGTTTAAAACAAATTGATGCTTCTCTGACATTGTGGAGTCATGCAGCTTTTTTCAATGAGCATCTAACTTTGGACTTTGTATTCTATCACTTTATAATAGCTCTCAACCAGAGATAATCCCCTCCATCCCAAGGGAACACTTACCAATGTGGAGGGACATTTATGGATGTCACAGCTGGGAGAATGGGACTATACTACTGGCATCTAATGAGTAGAGACCAGGATTGTTGCCAAATATCACACAATGGATGAGATAGCTTCCAACAATAAAAAGTTATCTGGGCCAATATCAAGTGTCAAGGTTGTGAGACCCTGTTTTAAATAATTTGTTTACTCCTATTTTGCCAAAATATTTTGTGGCACTTATGAATTCAAAAGATAGCTTCTGGATTTCCTCAGGCAAATTAATCACTATTGTTCCTGTTTCTCTCTAGCTAGAGAATTTGGAAAAAAAAGGAGAGACACAGGTGATTTTTAAAATGAAAGTCAGAGATTACAGGTAATTAGCAAGGGTTCTATGTGTCTAAAATGCAGTTTGCATAAAACTATTGAAGTTTATACATGTATTTTATATAACATTTGTGAATTGACCAAAAGCATAAAAATTAACATCTGGATACATGGGAGATTCTAAAAGTTCTATGAAGATTAATAAATTTTATTTTCCACTAAAAGTTTTTGCCAAATGGGATGTCATGTGTGAGTCTTTAAGGATCTTTTTTTTTTTTTTTAAAGCATAGGATATTAGCTGGGTGTGGCGGCATATGACTAATCCCAGAAACTTCAAAGGCTGAGGCAGAAAGATTGCAAGTTCAAAGCCAGCCTGGGCAACTTAGCCAGATCCTGTCTTCAAATAAGATTTAAAATGGTGGGGGACTGGGAATGTTGCTCAATAATAAAGCACTCCTGGGTTCAGTCCCCAATACAGCCCCCCTGCAAAAAAGCATGATATTGAAATCTTTTTTTATTGTTCTTGTACTAAGGCCTGAATAGTACCTTTTGCATATTTGCTATTTTATTGTAATAGCATCCTAATTTTGTAATTTTTATCCATTCTATTTTTCAAAAAGATTTGTGGAATTTGAGTTCTCATTGGAATGAGCTCCAAAGGGATTATGAATACAGAACTTCAGAATTTGTAGCATCTGCATATGTGATTTATCTCCTTTTTTCTGAATCTTACCTGCTGTTTCCTCTCTCTGTCTTTAATAACACTAGGGAAAGGGGGAAATGAAAGCATGGGATTATGTTAGCAGTTTTATTGGAGAGGAGCAATGACTGGAGAACATTGGGTTAGTTAAAGGTAGAGTCTAAGAGCTTCCAAGCCATAAAATTGTAAAGAGGTAACATTATATATATATATATATATATATATATATCTTTAGGAGTATTTGTTAAATAATTGTTCTAATTCAGGAAATGCAGGATTAGATACGTTTATAAAACTATGAATTAGAATCATTTGGCAATAGTGTAGAATTTATGTGAGAAGTAATAGTCATTTTGAGGCTGGTCAGATCACATCTACTATGTGTTAATTTTACTGATAGTACAAATGAATGTCTAAGGCAGTGGTGTGTTCAGTCACATGTACTGGAAGATGAATAAAACACTGTTTTACAGTTCCTACTCCTGTTCCAGAAATTTTGGATGCGGTTAGTGTATGTGATTTTATGTCTAGCCCTAGTGTACTATTCTAACATTCACCCTTGAGGATTCATCATTATACAGTCAGATCTCAGTCATCCAAGCAAAAAAAAAAAAAAAGCAAGGAAAAATCATGCATAATCTAAGTGTCTAAAATACGAATCATTCTCTTGGCTTCAAAATCTTTTTCTACTGTCTGAGACTGATGTTTTACAATCTGTGCCCCTCTTTTGCCCCAGTTTAGAAAGAACATAATGAAAAGCAATGAATAAATGAGGCAGCCATTAATGTCTGAGTACCTCCCATGTGTCCAGTATCATCAGGGGATAAAAAGTATAATACATAGTCAACTCCTACTAAGTTTGCATTGTAGCTAAAGAGAACATTAGCACAATGGGAAGTTATGGAAAGAAAATTCAGTACTAAGATGTAAGGACTTAAAATCAATGAGTTTAAACAAAGGTGATTGTTACAAACTGAAGTTTGGTAGCATAACTCACTTAAGAACTCCACTGTAGAGACAGGCCATGGTGGCACATGCCTGTAATGTCAGTGACTTGGGAGGCTGAGGCAGAAGGATTACAAATTCAACTCTTTCTCAAAAAGTTAAAAGTGCTGGGGATGTAGCTCAGTGGTAGAGCATCTCTGGGTTTAATCCTCAGTACTGCCAAAAAAAAAAAAAAAAAAAAAGCAACTCCACTGTATTAGGGATTTCCAGAGAAACAACCAATAGGATATAGATTAGATAGATGATAGATAGATAGATAGATATAGAAAAATTTATTATGAGAAATTGGTTCATGTGGCTATGGAGGCTAAGTTCCATGTTCCATGATTTTCTCTCTGCAATTTGAAGACCCAGGAGTCAGTGGTGTAGTTCTAATCCAAAGCCAAAGCCAGGAGAGCCAGGGGAGACTATGGTATTAAGTCTCAGGTCTCAGTCTGAGTCTGAACCAGGAATATCTATGTTCTCAGGGTAAGTTGACTTCTCTTAAAAGGAGAAACATGGGCTTCATTATGCTGTTTTCCATTTTAAAACAATTCAACATATTGACAAACTAAAGATAAATTACTGATGCAAAAAAATGCACTTTACAAAATCAACATCTCTTGCTAAGAAAAATCCTCATTAGAGATAGAAGGGATAAATGTGATAATATATTCAAAACCTACTTTTTATTTTTATTTTGGTGGAGCTATATCCTCAGCCCTTTTTATTTTAAGACAGGGTCTTGCCAAGTTTTCCAGACTGATCTTGAATTTGTCATCCTCCTGCCTCAGCCTCCTAGTTGCTGAGATTACAGGCATGCACCATTGCACCTGGCACAAAACCTACATTTAATGTCACACATTGTGATGATACACTGTTTTGTCCCTAATATCAGGAACAGGGCAGTCAGTATTTTCATTCTTGTCATTCCTATTCAATGTTGCATAGAAATTCTACCCAATGCAGTAAGGCAAGAAAAATATATAAAAGGTATCCAGATTGGAAAGGAAGTTAAACAAGAAGATTTGTAGATGAAATGATCAGCTACGTGAAAAATTATTAGAACTAATAATTGTAGGAAAGTTGTGGGTTATGAGATCAAAATAATAAAATCAATGGTATTTCTGTATCCTACCAACAAAGAACAAGGCATTGGAATTTTTATGTTAAAACAAAAAGTACTTATGGATAAATCTGACCAATATATGATAAACCTATTTCCTAAAAACTACAAAACATTGCTGAGTTAAAAAACAGAAGCAAATGGGAATATTCAATGTTGTTAAGATGTCAGTTCCCCAAATTGGTCTATAAATTTTACTTAATTTCAATCAATATCCCAGCAGACTTTATCACAGACATTAACAAGAAGATTCTAAAATGCATATAGAAATGTAAAGAACATTTGAAAAAAAACCCCAAAGTTGGGGGATTTATAATATCTGACTTTGAGACTTTGAAAGTTGCAGTAATTCTGACAGTGTGATAATGATGACAAGGTAACCAAATACATAAACAGGACAGAATAGAGTCTAGAAACAGACCCACCCATACATTATCGATTGATTATCAGAAAAGGTATGGAGGCATTTCAGTGGAAGAAAAAAACAATCTTTTCAACAAATGATGGTGCAACAATTAGATACCCATTAGCAAATAAAGCAAACTTCTTTTTACGTACCTTGCACCATATTTAAGAATTAACTTGAATTGAATCATAGACCTAAATGCAAAAGCCAAAACAGAGGGAATAATTATGTTCAGAATATGTTTATTCTTTTTTTTTCAAATATTCTTCTTTTAGTTATAGATAGACACAATATTTTTATTTTTATGTGGTGCTGAGGATTGAACCAGCACCCCACACATGCAAGGCGAGCACTCCACCACCCAGCCCAGAATACGTTTATTCTTAATATCAGCTTTTGAGTACTGTGATTATGTGTGTTAAACTAGATATTAAAGTTTTGATTATTGTTATTTAAAAAACTATAAACTTCTAGAAAAAGAGAAAGTCTCAGTGACCTGTGGTTAGATTAATCTTTTTTAGCTACACCACCAAAAGCACTATTCATAAAAGAAAAAAAAATACAAATGTAATTTTATCAAAATTTAGACACAGTTGCTTGTTACTTAATGGAACAACAAGTCATGGATGGTTAGAAATTATTTACTAATTATGTATATCTGATAAAAAACTTGCATCCAGAATACATAAAGAACCCCTGAAACCCAATAATAAGAAAAACAGTTAATTTTAAACATAGACAAATGATTTAAATAGGGATTTCAACAAAGAAGATAAACGATAGCAAATGAGCATACACAAAGATGCCGAACATCTTTAAAGGGAAGCAAATTAAAACCATGATGTTGAGATAACATGATACATCTATTAGAATGTGTAGAATTTAAGATTGACCACACCAAACATTGACAAGGATATGGAACTCTCAAAGTTTGCTAATTCCAACACAAAAACAATATAGCCACTTTGGAAGGCAGTTTGGCAGTTTCTTAAAAAAGTCAAACATAAATTAATCATATCACCTAGCAGTAATATTGTGAGAAAGAAGCCAGACCCCAGAGAGTACACATTGTATTTTTTGAAATATATAATGATCAAGAACTGGCAAAACAAATCCATGGTGGAGAAGGTCAAAACAGTAAAGTCCTGTGAAAGAAATAGCAATTGATTGAGGAGCACAAAGGAGCCTCTTGAGTACTGTAAATATTCCAATTTTTGAACAACAGTGGTTAGAGATATTTGCAAAAACTCATCAAACTGAACACTTAAGATTTGTTCATTTTACTCTTTGAAGTTATACCTCAATGAAGAAGGAAAAAAGATCTTACTTCCCATGCATTTTGAAGTTTTAAAATACATTGTAAAATAATTCATCAGACATGAGGGAATTTAAATAACTGATCTGAGATTTCATAACTAGTAAATGCCAGATTGGGGATTAAAATCCAAGTTGTTTGGCTCTAAATCTCTGGTTCCTGCCACAGTTTTGCCTAATGCCAGCAGCATTCTGGAAATGCTATGTGTACCAATTAGAGCTTTCCAAAAAGTAAAGGAATGAAATAGTTGTGCTTTACACATTTTAAGGTATTAGAGTTGTTAACCTTGCGTGGATCCTAGCTCGTGGGATTCAACAGCCTGCCCACATAAGATATGGGTTAAAAAAAAAAAAAAGAAAGAGTTCCAGGGAAATGCAAAATGCAGTCTCTATGGAGGAAGGGCATAAGAACAGAGATGATGGTCAGGGCCAGATGGCTGTGGCCACACTCAAGTCAGTTGTGAAATAAGGGGAATCACATAACAACAAGGTTATGCCATGCCAGCTCAAAGCCAATTTGAGTTTTCCTGCATGTGAGAAACACTCTCACCTGCCCAAACCCAAAGAATGGCCTGGGAAGACAGTAGGTGCTGTGGAAGTAAGACTTTAATGATCATCTTGCAAGATCGAGTGTTCAGGCCCAACTAGAGCGGTGACAATCAGTATTTTATCCCTTATTTATCCCCAGTATTTTATCCCTTGTATCTCTTGCACACACAGTATCCCTTAGTGTGCAAGATCCTCCCCCTGGTTTCTCATTGGCTGAATACTATGGGGTGCACAATCTTCCTGGACCTTGTGTAGGTTTTACTGTCTTCTATTGGGTCGTTTAAAGAAATGTACCTTTAGTTGTTTCTACTTCCCTTTGTTATCTTGTGGTGGGAAAGTCGTCCTGGGGTGAGTGCATTTTGTTACATGTACAGTTATTACTTCTTTACCTAAGTTACTATTTCTGAACAGAGAGATTTCTATCTCTGTTGGTCAAGGCAACTCTTTCCCCCACCTCTTGTTTGTTATGGAGTTATTCAGGTGCAAGGACTTTGAATCTGTCACCTCTGTAGGCTCTTGTGCTATGTGTGAGTTAATTGCTTGGTAACTACTCTGCTCTATTTCCCCTCTCACTGTTTATCTTAAATCCCCAATAAATTTTAAATGTAAGGCGAAATACTGTATTCTGAAAATGGACCACTGGACTTCTTATTTCTCACACTGGGCCTAGGCTACATTTCCTAATTATTTACAAGAAAGTGTGTGTGTGTGTGTGTGTATGTGTGTGTGTGTTTGCAGGGAACAGCAAAGGGCAGTTCTGGGAATAACTAATCAACATTTGAGAGTAGAATGGTGCTATATTTAGGCAAGTTCAATAATTTCAGTGGAACTTTTTTTCTCATACTCTTTCCCTTCCCTTTATTATGTTCTCAGCACATGTCCATCTATGCTCATAGAAGACATACTGAAAGGCAGTGCATTTTTGTGGAATGAATTTAGCACCAGTCAGTCACAGTATAGAAAAGGCCTGAAAATGCTAAATTCTGTTCAATCTCATTTATTGAGCTGTTGGGAAATGGAATACAAATCTTGATAACTTGCTTCTGTTTTGTGAGAAGAAAACAACTGCAACATACAGTTTATCTTGGGTTGTAACTGAGAACTAACCTTACAGAGAAAACACTTGAAAGACTATCTCCTTTGCTTATTGGCCTTTTCTAAACCAGAGACAAGAATGTTCAAATGGA